>CAIGRP010008381.1:0-11086 GCA_903798385.1 Fraxinus cuspidata | reverse complement strand
CAAAAGCTGATTTAACCTAAATACAAAGAGACTATATATAGACTAAATAAAATAAGTTGAAAAGACTATTCTACCCTTAATAAACAATAAAATAAAATAATCATATTTCTTAACCGGTTCATCCATAATTTCAACATGCTTTTGTATGAATCTCTTTTGTGCATTTGATTAGCTGATAAAACTACTAATTAATCGTGAGGTAACATTTGATAACATTAAGATTCAATAAACGGTTACAACTTCACTCAAATTAAATACTGAAAGGTCATTGAGAAATAAACTCTCAAATGCGGTATCATTTTAGCGTCATGAAATGCTATCATTCTCAGGTACTAATCATTTTTGCAACGGTTAAACCCACACAAAATGGTAATAACGAAGTAAAAAAATAAAGCTATCTAACCCCAGTTGTGACTAGATTTTATTAGTTCAATTAAATGGGTCATGTGATTTTACATTTAAATGAATTTGTTTAAATTACTATATATTAACAGTGTAAAACTGTAGTTAACATCAATGGTGATGGACAAATTAACCGTTGATTTGTTCAAATCGATCGACTCGGATTGATTTGGATCGAATTTTGGCCACCAATTGGTTTGGATTGAGTTCATGGAGTTATAAATTAGTTGGGTTGGTTCGAATAGCGAGTTTTCAAATCAATCCGATTCAACCCGCCCATTTTAAAATGTTTTTTAAGATTTATCATTTTAAATCAAAATCTTAAATTCAAGGGAAAAACCAAAAATCAAAACCTGACACTAATTTATTCTCTCGCCCTATACTTAAATGTAAATCTCATATTGATAGGTGGGCAAATAGAAGTTTTCACTCTAATTTGGGTGCAAGCCAAATCGATTTTGAAAAGGAGAATATGTTAAAAGTTTAAATTTTTAATGAAAATTGAGATGAATATTTCAATTATTGTTAAAATCTAAGTAGATAAATAGCCTAACAATACAACTAGGAAGCTATTCTACGATTCTCAAGCAACAAATTAACCAACGGTCTATTGAATCCACTTCAAGTAGCCCTAACTCTCTCAAGTATCATAAGTGTCTACCCACTGTGGGGAGACACAATTTTTCACACACGAGGAAACACCATGTCTCCCCACAGTACGTAGGTGTCTCCCCATTGTTGGGAGACATGATGTTTTGTTTTGTTCTCATGTGGAAACACGGTGTCACCACTTTTTGCACAAAAAAAGACATCGTGTCTCCCCACAGTGCGGAGGTGCAAAAAGTGATACCACTAAAGAAGTTGGACAGATTTGGTATTAGCTAAAGTGATTGCACACTGACTACATACTCAGACTATACCAATATTACATTAAGCCCAAGTTGCATTTTAAAATTGGTAACTACAATTCTTTTTGTTCCTTTTAGGTTATTGCAGGTATATGTGTTCGGGTCATTAACATTGGTCATTTTCAGGATCCTGCTCATGGTGGCTTCTTCAAGGTGCAATACATTTCTTCGATAGTTTCCTTTGATATTTTATCTTTAAACCTGACTTGGAAAAGAATAAAATTGATATATTCTTTAGATGACATTTTACAGACATTGCGAACCACGTGGCCTTCAATTATTTTGTGAAAACTGAGATGAATATTTCAATTATTTTGTTAATCTAAGTAGATAAATAGTCTAACAATACAACTAGGAAGCTATTCTACGATTCTCGAGCAACAAATTAACCAACTGTATTGAATCCACTTCAAGGAGGATGTTTTTATTATTGATTATTCTTGTAGCCCTAACTCTCTCAAGTATCAATATTATTATCCTGATAAACTACCACTCTTCATTTCACGAGTAAGCCAATGTTTCTCAATGCAAAATCAACTACATTAGCACCTTACTAGATTTGACACAGTTAAGCACTCGATCAATTGTCATACTGAATCAAATCATATTTGGAGCATCGTAATGAACCATGACTTCGAATCCAGCAGCTCTGTCCATGTTCAAAATGTCCACTCAACTATCTTTGTTTAGACTGATACTCAATAAATTGTCTCCGCGTATTAGTCCACTAAACTTATTTCTTTTTCATTTTTTCTTGTGGTTACGGAAATGGATCGAGCAATCTATTCTTTTATCCAAGAAAAAGAGTTTTGGGTCCATAGAGCTTCAATTATTAGTTTAGATGCCATCATGGACAGATATAGGGGGACTGGACAGGGGTGTAGCCAGATCCAATCCCTATTCCATTTATTTTTTAAGGAGTAAATAATTTTTTTTTTAACATATTAACATAATTTAAAATTTAGTTCTAGATCCGTCCCGTATAAAAATCCCAATCTCTTTGACTCCTATCTTATCACTAGTATATTTTTCCATTCCCAACCTACACCAATGTCAAGTTAGTGCTCAATAGCCTTCAATAAAATACGTGCGTGCGTGCAAAAAACCATGTCGAGAGCACTTGAGTAATGCATGGAAAATCCATCTCGCCCCCCCCCCCACCCCCCGATTCACTTTTAATATGGGAACCAGCTCTGCACTAATTTGGACTGACATCAAATATCCACTTCCATTTTGCCTTGTCACCACATTATAAACTTTAAAGTCTAGAGTTGTATTTGTGAAGTTTATTGTTAGAAAAGTATAATTAGTGAAGTGGACTATAGTAGAAGAAAAATAAGTAATTTTGTATATTGTGCTACTTAGTTGTGTCAATTGAAGACATGTTTGTAACATATATGTACAATGTGAACAAGATGCCCGGTTAGAAATTGCGATAACGACGACGTAAAATAGATTACTGACACCAGTGGCTTAAAAAAATTGGTTTTACATCTATGGCTTGATCAATGAAAATTAATTATATCCAATGATGTTGATGACAAAACCACCTGGACACTAAGTCAAATATGAGTAGGATCACTTAACCATGCTTCATAATTGAAAAAAAATGAACATCGTGAAAACTGATCTTTGAAAACCTACAAGTGTATGAGATCGTGGTCAAATAATTTAATGATGAATAGAATGTCGGATCCACGAGGACTATATATTTGACCGAGTTAAAATTAATTGCAATTTTAACCGAATAGCAAACAAATTTGTGATTTTTTTCTATGCTAATAACTAAATTATCAATTAAATTAATTAAAGTAAGTAAAATTGTTTTTCAAATATGTGAGATGCATTGCTAAGATGTCGAGTCACTTTATTATTCCATTTTTAATATAACAATTATATCGACAATTTGAAATTATTCATGTTGGTCAATGTTCCTAATTTAATTGAAAGTTTCTCTCGATAACAATCAAATTTATTTCCCTCATGTGACCGTTCTATCTTGTGATGAAAGATACAAACATAATAAATGTATTAACAAGTATTAGAACGTCTATCGAAACCATATGAAGCACGGATTTATATCTCTATCCTCTATCGAACCTTACAATGTTTATTATAATGTGCTTAAACCCTATTGTCTCTCTCGATGATAATAAAATCAACTAACAATTCAATTGACGATCAAATAATTAAAAAAAACAATAAAACGATAATAAATATACACAAATCAAATCAAATTAAAGTCAAAATAATTAATTAAAACCTAAAAATATTATAACAAGGGTTCATCTCATTCTAACAATGTATAAAATTAATATAACATATCGAAATTACAAGACATCATATTTAAGTAAAAATACATAACCCAAATTTTTGATAAATTGAGAAGATGAAAATGAATCTTGAAATTTGCAATTTCTCCAATGGTTGCTTGATAAATTTCAACTTGCGAATTCTCTTCTTTGCCCAAAAAAAATCAAGTTTGAATTTTCACTTAATTGAATTCTTGCAAACCCCATTCAATTCTCTCACAAAATTATGAATTTTCCTCATTTAATGATAATAATTAATGAATATTGGAGTATAATATGTATATCAGATGTCCTCCATATGTATTCTACTGTTATGTATTTGTAAGAGTAGAAAAATGGTTGAAAATCACGTCAAATTTGGTTTCCAAAAAAGTTTCAATCAAATAAGGAAAGTTGCATTCGCACACAGAATTTTTTGTCTATGCACAATAGTCAGTATTTTGGCCATAACTTTCTATCCCGATATTCGATTAAGATGATTCAAATTGCGTTAGAAATATAATTCAAAGGGATACAACTTTGATAGAAATATAATTTATCCAATTCAGACGTTTACTATGCCAAAAATGAATCTCGACTAAAAATCTAGAATATAATTTGTGCGATTGGAAATTGATTTTGATATTATTTTAATCATATTCAATTCCTTTTTTAGTTCTATTTCTATTCAATTGTCTCCTAACAATCTTCAAAGTATCTTCTCGTGTTTGAATAAACTATTGATTATTTATAATTTGATCCTCAATCTTTGAATTTTGCTCCTTTTCACCAATTTTCGCTTTTTTCTTTCGATTTCATGTTCAACCATTAAGTTTTACCTATATAACATAAAATACAACAATTTAAGATATATTTTGTCAAAAAATTTGCCAAATATGGATATTTTAGGTCCTGAATAAGTGTATAAAATACACTTATCAAAAAGACAAAAACACACACCTCTTAGTCGAAATTTTTTTTTACAGAATAAGCCTAAACTAAATTGAACTAAATGAAAGAGACGAATATGCCAATTACAATCACAAAATATCTATCAGATTGTTGGAAGTTTGTCTTTTTTGTTATTTTTAATGGTGATGGAGCACTACGAATTCAAGATATATGATACTTTATTAAAAATCACTTCTAGAAACAAAAGATGTAATCAATTGATCATTCCACTCTAAAATCTTGTTATTTCGACCTAAATGAAATTAGCATTAATAAGCTGTAATTTAGCTCTTGTGGAGGATAAAATCAAATTTTTAGTATAATTTGATAAAAATTAATGAAATGTGTTGTTGAAAAGTTGTGGGATCCATAGAATATGTAGTTAAAATGAATTGTTGAATTTAGTTTAAATTAAAATCTAGATTTTAATTAGTACCAGGTAGGGACTTAAAACTTTGGGTGCTTTAATTAGCACAATTAGCCACTTGCATTAAAAAAATTTATAACAAATTACAAGTCAAAAAGTGGAGAAGGTTTCAATCAACTTTTTCATGAGGCTATGTTGGGTTCCTTATTGTATGGATCAGACAAACACTGATTTCTTTTCACACTTTACATTTTTGACTTTATACATTAAATAATTAATTTCTTTTGCACCCATCACCTTGCAACTTCTAGAAAATACTTCAAATATTTAGGGTCCGTTTGATTGCAATAGTAAATTTGAGTGGAAAGAAATTGAATTACAGGGAATGAATTGTCTAAAATTATTTTCCTGAGAATTTTCAATTAATTGTGTTTGATTGTTATAATTTTTCACTTGAAAAATGTTGAAATTTTGGATATTTTGATGTTCATTTAACTTTATTTTCTATGAAAATTGTCCATTAAATGAATTTTTTTTATAATTGTCCATAGAATTTGTTTTTATTACAAAAAAAAATGAAAAAAATTTAAGGTGGGAAAATGAATTCAATGAAAACAAAGAATTTGTGACATGTGGGAGGAAACTAGAATTCCAATTGCCAAGAAAAAAATCCGATCACACAAGGGAAAAGTGGGAAAATGGAATTTTTTCCACGAAATTATCTAACTATCAAACAGGGCCTTAAATATCAATACAAAGAAAAATAATAATTTTACGAAATTCAAAAATAAATTCTAAAAATTAACGTGCATCTCCCGTCAACTATAACTGGGGTTACAAAAGCTCTCTCAAGGACAGTATATATCTAAATAATTTAACACACGTATACTAAAAAATATGTGCATAAGTACAAGTTAGTCAATTTATTTTCCTTTTTGTTTGTCCTAATGTTAGATTAAATTTTCAAAGCTGTAATAGTAAGGTTGAATTTCAATTTGAAATTTCAAGAAATAAAATATGTAGCAATGTAGATTTTTTTTTTTTTTTAGTTCTTAACATTATCAAATTATTATTAATTTTCAAATTAACTAAGAATGCGTGAATAAAGATATCTTTGTATTATTATACTAATTCAGTATACAAAATATTAAAGACAATTTTTTGTTGGAATAATTGTCCATGTTTGGTAGGGATTAAAATTCAGATTTTAATTTAAAGTAAAGTCAATAATTAATTTTAACTACATATTTTATAGGACCACAATTTTCAACCACATATTTCATCAACTTTTATCAAAATTTACTAAAAATCTGATTTTAATCCTTACCAAACAATGACAATGGGCCATAATTTAATTATTTATCGATCGTGTTATATGTTGAGATGACTCATCACTCACATAACCTAATCCCTCTAGTGTGGCAATATAGTGTCAAACGTGCACCAAAAAGAAAATGGGCAATAGGAGTAAATAAGAAAATAATCATAACAATTTTGATATAAATGATGCACTAAAACAATTGATAATATTAAGCCCCTGTTTAATGGGATTAAAATCCAATTTTTAGTAGACTTTGATAAAAATTGATAAAATATGTGGTTGCAAAATTGTGGGATCCATAAAATTTGTACTTAAGATTAATTGTTGACTTTGATTTAGATTAAAATATAAATCTTAATTTCTACCAAACAGTGGCAAGAAAGAAATATATTAAAATTATTATTATTTTAATTTATATAAATTTAGAGTTTTTTACATGAATCCTTCTTTATCGTTATTTTATCTTGGTAAATTTATCGAGAGATTTAAAATAATTAAATTCTTAACAATTTTAACAATCGAAGTTAACTTTGGCTTACGTCCACTCTCTTTTAACTTGGTCTATCGTTGCTCGTATAAGCAGATCATAAGATTTAACGAAATTTTATGCTGATTGTCAATTTATCACGTCCTTAATTTATTTAGGACTCGAGATGATAATCAGAGCTAAAGTACTAATTAAACACACCAAAAACTTCATATTGGAACATCATCACAAATATTACCTACCTTTGGGATCAATATTCATGCAAGTTGATCATTGATGTTCACGAAAATATCTTTTGAATTAACACCACCGTAAGTATACGATTAGTTCATAAGTAATAAAGTGGATTTGCGTTCAAATATTATTCCACAAAGATTGATTTAGTTCATTTTTAATTATCGAGACATTAACATAAATAATAATAACGTGACGTGTTTGTTTGTTTGTTTGTGACAAAATTATAATTAAAATAAACTACTTATGCAATTATGAGTGAATTAACTAAGCTAAATGCAAATTATGCTAAATGCAAGTTAATGTGTTTTAATAAATGGCAAGCGCACTAGAATCCAGAATTCCAATGTAATAATATTTTTTAACCTTAGTTCTACGCTTTGACAACATAGTTTAATTTGAAGAATCAATATTCCTATTTTATTCAATAACCTCTATCGAATAATGTTAAACCTACTCGTATATATAGTCTGACTATATTTCTATGACGAATGCGAACATTCAAGAATGCATGGATTTTTATGAATACTTCAAGGTTCGCATAAAGTATAATAGTATATTTTTATCCTCTATTGGACCCTATAACGATTTACACTATGTCGAGTCCATTTTTCTTCTTTCGAATGCATAAAATAAGTCACAAAATTCATACAATTACCGTGCACAATAATTGTAGAGAAAGGATAATCATATAAATCATTCAAAATCCAAAAAACATGTTTTCAATGTCAAATATGTAAAATTAAAGATTAAAAATTCATATTGCAAGCTTTATCATTCTTCTAACACAAAAAAATATAGCTTAACATGATATTGAGAAGAAAACAAGAATTATATAGAGTATATCATCCAAATTTATGAATTTTGATTGGATCTTGATGTCGTGGAATCTCTCTTGATTTTTCTTGATGTCGTGGAGAAAGTCCAATTTTTGCATTTTAGTTTCCGAACTCCGTTTTCTCTTTTTTGATCTCTTTTCTCACATCTTCTTCTTCCAATACTTCATTCATTCGCTCAATTGGTCTTCAACTCCTTCACATCTTCATTTCTTTTTCCGGATCATCTTTTGGATATTTGCACTTTGGTACCTGAATTTTGATTTCCTTCTATTTTAGTCCTTTATCACTTGTTTCTCTTAAATTCCACCATATTCATCAATGTTGTCCTGCAAAATATAATTTATATAGAATTAAGCCCTATTTCAATATATTTACTTACAATTATCCATATTTTATGAGCTAAATAAATGTGTAAAACACAACAAGAAAAAGTGAGAAATGTAAACCCACAATTAGTGTTCTAGTCCCACAAACACCTGAAATTTAGTGCATGAATAATTTTATATCATGCATTTTCATTGCTTAAACTCAGATTAGGTGGTAGATTATGGGCCACTGATTCTAACTTTTGTAATCATTTTCCTTTTCCTTTCCACTTTCATAGTTACATAGCCATTTCTCCTACTTAAACACCCAAAATTCTCTCTATCTATACATAAATAATATATACAAATCTGGGTTTTCGTTTTTCTTGATGTTGCTGCCACAGTATCCTGTGAAACCAACACAAATGGCTATGTTTTTTCTGTTTTCTTTAATACTGGTAATGGATATTACAGTCAATGGGTGGAGATTTGGATTTGATGGTTTGAGTATGAATTATTACATGATGAATTGTCCATTCGCTGAGGGAATTATAAAGGATACCGTTAATAGAGCTTTGCTATCTGATTCCACTCTTGCTGCAGGCCTGGTCAGGATGCATTTCCATGACTGCTTTATCGAGGTTCTCTCTCTCTTACACAATTTAGAGTCGTCTGCTTAAATTTTTTTCCACAATGTGATAAAGTTTTGCGCTATCTATCAACCTATCACAATCTTCTTCCATTATCTGAACTTGAGACGTGCTAGGGAAGACAGAGACAAAGGATAGTATGAGCTAAACCGCGCACGCAATTATTGAATGCGGGTATGGATGCTAATTTTTATTTATTGTTTTTTCTATTTTGTTGAAATAGGGATGTGATGGATCAGTACTACTTGACTCTACTAAAGATAACAAAGCAGAAAAAGACTCCCCAGCAAATTTAAGTTTGAGAGGTTATGAAATAATCGATCAAGCCAAGGAAGAACTTGAAAAGCAGTGTCCAGGAGTTGTTTCTTGTGCTGATATTCTTGCAATGGCTGCAAGGGATGCTGTTTTCTTTGTAAGATCTATCAAAACTAAACTCTCATATGGATTTGTGTCGTTGGAAGTAACTTATGAGTCGCTGAAGTTCGTTTTGCTAAAACTGAATAGCTTACTTTATACTTATAATTCAATCAAGTCATTATGTCTTTTTGTGTTAGACTGGAGGGCCAGTGTATGACATACCTAAAGGAAGAAAAGATGGAAGAAGGTCGAAAATAGAAGACACGATAAACCTTCCTTCACCAACCTTAAACAGTTCTGAGCTTATAAGGATGTTTGGGCAACACGGTTTTACTGCTCAAGAAATGGTGGCTTTGTCTGGTAATTAATAATAATTTCTACAAATTATAATCAAATCTTCAAATGTCTGCAGTCTCAGTTCTTGATGGTGTTGATTTATAGGAGGGCACACACTAGGAGTGGCAAGATGTTCATCATTCAAACAGAGACTGAGCAACTTCGACACCACTAATAATGTGGATCCTACAATGGACAGAAATTTTGCAAAAGCACTGTCCAAAACATGCAGAGCAGGGGACAATGCTGAGCAGACCTTTGATTCAACAAGAAACAGTTTTGACAATGATTATTACAATGCACTGCAGAGGAAAAATGGTGTACTTTTTTCTGATCAATCTTTGTTTGCAAGTGCAGAAACTAGTGGAATTGTGTATGGTTATGCAATGAACCAGGCTATGTTCTTCCTAGATTTCCAACAAGCAATGGTGAAAATGAGTATGCTTGATGTTAAAGAAGGGTGGAAAGGAGAAGTTCGAGATAACTGTCGTCTAATTAAATGATGTGTATGTAGAGGGTATATTTATGTAAATTTTTCTCGTGATGTTGTGTTGTTACCTTTACTCCAAACATTGTTTATAATGAAGATGCTTTAACATACTTGTATTTCTTGAACATCAATTGATTTTATGAACAATTGTTAGTAAAAGTAACAAGGGGATAATGAATTCTTGTCTACTTTTTCTAACTATTTAAACGTTCTCCCACTTGGACAATATAATTAAACAAATATTCCCATAACTAATAATCTTGAACACAAAAAGTTTTTTCAATATCATTCATATCAAAATGACTAAACAAAGTATGTTATCTCCCACAAATGATCAATATCATCATATGTGAGCATATCATCTACCTATAACATGAAAATCATGCATCTATTCCCTTTAGCCTCAAGGTACATCTATTTATCAACAAAATATTATAGAGATAACGTAAAAAAAAGCTTTCAAAAATCAACATTCAACCATTTGGAGTAAATCGAGTTAAAAATTGTTGTGGTGGTGACAACGGTGGCGGCTACAAACTTATCTGAATTATTTTCCCTAAATTGTGTGACAATACACCATAGTGTGATTCATAAAATTGAAAAAGTCAAAAACTGAAACAGCAATATTGTTATTAAAGAATTTCCTCACAGCAACAAAAAAATCGGATCACATACCCCTCTTTGTCTTTACAACTACCCTCCCAATCGCCAAGAAAAGTTCCCTTCTATCGGTATCTTAATTTTAAATGCACTATTTTCCTCAACTTATTGATCTATACAAAGGCTTGTGATTTTTTTTTTATTTTTTTTTTTCTAAATCTTTAAAGATTATGCATTTTTCCCCTGTTAGTACAATGCTAAGTTTGAATGATATTAGTTGTTCTGGTTCAGGTTTTTTGACATTGTAGGTAAAAAATGGCTCAGATTCTGCTTCATGGAACTCTTCATGTTAGATCTTTGAAGTTGATAGGCTGCACGGTGATGGAGGTGGTGGTGGGCATTTCTGTTAGAAAGGTTACTAGTTGCAATATAGTAAAGTGCATAAATAAAACTTATCGACTGATCGAGTCGAGTAACAGCACGATGTCTTAAAGGGAAATTATCCGTCGATAACTGCTGCGATCTCTGTGGACAATCACCTCCAGGAT
>CAIGRP010008379.1:0-35837 GCA_903798385.1 Fraxinus cuspidata | reverse complement strand
TGCACAAAAATGCACTTATCAACACGCACATTAGAATTATTTAATACTTAAAACAAAGAATTCGGGTCATACCCAAATTCTAACAATCTCCACATTGACATGAATTCCACCAATGAATGAACTGATTTCTTCAACAATAATCAAAAAATTAATTTTTCCAACAAAACACATTACTCCACCTCTTACAATGAATCCAAGCACTACTCTTATAGAATTATCTCAGATTTTCAAAAATCATAATGATTTTATAATTTACCAAAATGGGCTGTAACACACCCTACGGCAGAATCAATACCAAATACTTTTAATGAAGGCTCCATGCTAGATTGAACACTTTCTTCTTCACTTAAAGCATGCTCAATAAAATCAGCATTCACATACCTTGTTCCATTAGGTCCATCTCTAGCAACTGAATGCAATGTTATCGCATCTGATGGTGGCAAAGCAACATTACCCATATCTTCTAAACTCCACTGAGTTGTATTCTTCAAATCTAACCCTTTATGAGCTCCTAAAGGTATTGTACCAAACTGAATGTCCACCACAGTATTAAACTTGTGCTGATTGACTATTCTAAATTCTGTACCACCCTTCAAGATGTATAACTGAGACATTTTCCGTCCTTCCAATACAACTGGACACCCTTACAAACCTTCAAGACTCCATCTCCACCAAAGAACTCATAACATTTTGAATCAAGAGTAGACAAAGATATGAGATTCTTCTTCAAATTTGAAACATGTCGAACCTGTCCAAGTGTTCTAATTGTTCCATTCAAAAGCTTCAATCTGATCGTACCAATTCTAGCAACCCGACAATGTGCGTTGTTTCTCATCACAACAACACCTTTGGAAACGGTTTCATATGTAGCAAACAAGTCCTTATTAGGACATATGTGGAACACTTATGCTAAATCAAGAATCCAATCCTCCTGTAATTTAGACTCGATGTTAAAAACAGTCAAGAGATCTCCATCACTTACAATGTTTTTCGTGAGGTCTGCTTAGCCTAAAGTATCCGATTGCTTACCATTCCTATTTGCAACCATCATTTCTTTATTCTGCAATTTGTATCAATCTTTTTTTAAGTGCCCATTCTTCTTACAGAAGTTACAAAATTGATTACTAAACTTCGACTTCGATCTGCTCCTTCCAAAACCACCATGAGCAATAAAGCCAGCTCCATCTCTAGCCTCACAAACCAGATGCATCATCTTCTCTTTTGAAAACAAGGCATTATACACTTCTTCAATGGTGAGAGTATTACGACTATATAAGATCGTGTCTTTAAATGAAGAAAACGAAGTGGGCAACGAATTCAATAGGATCAAGGCTTAATCTTCTTCATCATACTTAACTTCCAATGTTTCTAAGTCAGCGACAATTTTCTTAAATACAGATAGGTGATCTTCTAATGATCCTTCTTCTACCATGTGATGAGAGTATAACCGCTGCTTGAGATGCAATTTGCTTGTAAAACTCTTGATCATGCACAATTGCTTCAACTTCAACCACAAAGCAGTTGCTGACCTCTCCTTTAAAATGTCTTAAAGAGTAGAATTTGATAGATGGAGATGAATGTGAGAAACTGCCTTTTTATCATTCCATAATTTCTTCTCTGCGGTCAATGTTGCTGGCATCCTTTCAATTCCCAACAACACATCATCCAAATTTCGATGTGCGAGTATTGCTCCCTTCTTAACCTGCCATAGCAAAAATCTAGTGTTCCGATCCAAAGTGAAATGTCATACTTCATGGTAGCCATCACAAATAAAAACTTTGAACGAATCAACTCTTGCACTGTGCAGAACTGCTGAACCTTGGCTCTGATACCACTTGTTAGGATTGATACCACTTGTTGTAACACCAATCACCGGATTGAGATGTTGAAGTTATATGGTGAAATATGAAGTATTAGATCAAGAACAAAAGAATAAAAGAAGACAAAAATATGACAGAGGAATTAAGAGACTTTATTGACTCAATAATAATAAAGAAAATGAGAAGATTACAATGTATTCTATAATTTTAGTAATCATATATCTCACATTATATTATTGTATAGAAGATCCTAATATTTATGAGGAACATGTAGGGGACGTGCAAGCCCTCTTAGTAGAGTTGTTGATGAAGTAGAATGTCAAAAAATCGAGTCCGAAATGAATTAGGAGATAAAACAGCGAAAAACCCAACAGAGCCCCATCTCCGGGCGCCACGGTGGCACAGGGCAATTTGCCCCCCCTTTTTTTGCGCTCCAAGTTGTTTTCTCCATTTTGAACTCTTCTTCATTTCCAATACCAATATCTAACTTCTAATGGGCATTCAAAATAAAACTTCAACTTGATATAGAACTCCAATGACATTCCAAACTTGAATTTTTCATGACGTGCACTTCGATTAAAATTCTTCAATACTTTAAATAAGAAATTCGGGTCACACCCAAATTCTAACAATTTGTATTATCGATTGGTGATAATAAACCTTCATTAATGAAAAGTTAAAGATAGCACTGTCAAGAACAAAAAGTTGAAGAAAAAAGTGTAAAATGAAGTTAATAGTTGAAGTTGGCAGATGCAATTTCCATTTTTATCGATATGATTAAGGATTTTTCACGTATACCCACAAACAAGCTAGAAAGAGTTCAAGTGCCATCAATATAGGAACAAATAGCAAAAAATCTTCGATTTAAGAAACTATCACAGTTTCGCTCCTTCCAAAATTATAAAATTGTCAAATGAGTTAAAAGACATTTCCCTTCATTTTCTGTGATTTCCAAATTTTTTTGGTAGCGACCGCTTTTCAGTTCCCTCGAGTCTCCACAACAAGGAACATGTAAGTGTTATGCCCTAGATCCAATTAACTTTGGAGCATAAACACTTTTAATATATATATATTATCGATACATATTTATGGCAGTATCTATTATTTAATTGAATTAATATTCTAATAAATTAAATAATACAATCCGTAAATTCTAGTCTTGGTGATTTGTTAATCATAAGGAGTTGTGATTGTGAGATACAAATTACATATAACCGAATCTTAAATCGTCCATGATCGAAATAATAACGAGATACGAATATTGTTATTGCGGATAGACCATCACGTGTGACATTCTTATTTGTAAAGTAAGTAGCTGATCTCACAAGTTAAAGTGTGGTGACACTTGAATGAACGCGTGGATATTTTGTTATAGAACAAAACATTAGAGACCCGTTGGGAGATTCTATATGGATAACTATTTGAGTGTTAGTGGTTAATTTCTAACGTTCGGTAGTGGGATTTGTCCTTTGACTTAATGTCATCATAATGCCTTAAATGAGGACAGTCATACTTTGGTGATGTTGGATGTTGCTCTACCAATAGTCGCTAATACAGAATCGTTTGGGTATGTCAAGAATCATATGAAGGTTGTGAATGATTGATATATGATTCGTCACTCTTAAATAGTAAGAGATTATGATCTATATTTTATCCAGTTAAGTTAATAATAAAATTCTTGGCCAATGTGAACTTATAAGTCGAAAATGAGTTTTCGACTTACATTGACTTAACAGTGGAATAAAAGAAATAATCGATAAATGAGATTGACACATATCCATATCTCGTAATTGATCTGATCATAAGACGAAATGATTAAAGTTTCACGGTAAACAAAAAAGTTTGGTTTTGGCACACCACGTGATATTTCCTGGCACATGTATTGCACGACACATTGCTAGATGTCAATCTGGGACGACAAATGTGAATTAGTGATAAATTAAAATGGGTGTTTTAATTTATCAACTTTGTTTAGATCAAAATAATAATTCACGTCGTTAGACATCGTAATTGGAAACTTAATGGGTCACACATAAAAGAGAATTAGAAGAATGAGATTTTATCAATTAATTAATTGACTAGCGTTGAATGATTAATTAATTGAGTTGTTTATTAATATGCCGAATTAATTAATTGGATTAATTAATTCATGGACCATATTTAATTTGATTAATTACATAATGAACTGGGTTAAGTTTAAGAGATGGACCAGCCCGTTTGGATTTATAATAATAGACTGCTAGAGTTTGAAAAACGGTATGGAATAATTCATTATTCTTGCTAGCACAAGAAAAGAAAACCTTAGTCATCATTCTTGTTCTCTATGTGGATCACCATTGTAGACTGGACAATTGGACAGTTTGGATTGCAGATCGTGATCATTGGCGTTTAAGAAAAAGTAAAGGAATTTGTGGAATTGATAAATGTATTAATTATATCATAGTTTTTATCTAAACACAAAGCAGATCCTTATATGAGAATTGAAATTATTTTAATTTCCGCTGTGCATGATTAAGTGGATACCCAACAAAACAATCATGGAAACAAATTGCTACATGCCTCATGGTCAAATTGTAGCGAACCTGCATGGATTTCTTAGTTAGATACTTTTAGTCCAGTAATGCCATAGATAGAACAAACGTATCTACCAAGCTTAAACTGAAAATGAGCGTAAAAAAGAAAGAAAGAAACTGGATAACTTACAATCAATGGACGAGGAGATTCTTGCTTCCAGTAACTGCATTTTCAAATGCAGACGACACAGCAGACGAAAATAGTCTGCGCAAGACTTGAATGGTGTCCATTCCTCCTCTAGAGTAAATATATAGCACATATGAAATGTAAGTAAATGTGCATGGTTTAACATAAAAGTTTTAAAACCAAGGACACTTATTAAAACAAACCTGGCAATCTCATCCACAGAAGCAACGTTTCTCTTCTCTTAGCTAAGCTAAGCAAAGGATTCTTGAGCATTGATCCACTCTTGTGCACCCAATTTCGTGTTTCCCATACTCATCCAGCTTTCTGATTCAGTCTCTTCAAATCTCTAAAAAGAAGGCAAGAATAATGCGGTATTCGGTACTGACCTTTCAACTTATTTTCGAGATTTGAAATCATATAAATTATACACAGTAGATTCCAAAAGTATTTACAGAACATACTGAATATGAAAAAGTACAAAAATGCCAATTTTTTTCGGGGCATTACAGCATATTTGCTTAGTTGACCTTTCCAATTTTGTTTCAAAAGATCATTCACAAAATCAACCAGAGCAAAAGTAAAAGGTTTCTTTTATTACCTTTTTTTGCTATCTCATGTTTTCTCATCAATTTTTTTGTGCACAACTATCTTTGGCTTGCTTGCTTTCATCTAGAGGTCTTCCATTTTGCAGGCCAGCAATAGATGAAGTTTGTAACGTTTGTGACGCTTTCCCTCTTTTAGACACGAAGTCATAAGAGATACAAGAATTTCGATCACTCAAACTTCTCTTTACTCTCCACTGATTTAGACCAAAAGACAATTTTTCTTCAAAGTGAAAATTAGAGTGTCACTTCTTTCCATTTCTACAAAAAGTAGTGGCATTGCTAAGTTTTCTAGTTATCTAGCTTTTGGAGACAATACTAAGCTGCACAACTTTGGAGACATTCGGTTTGGCCAGTGACAAAAAAATCGTTTATATTTTCTTTTGTTTAGGAGACACTCAATGCTCCTAACTTACTTTTTTACGATATTTTTTGTTTTTGTTTTATGCACAAATTTGCTTAGTTCATCCTTCCTTCCATTTTTATTTTAGAAAATCCTTCACATAATCAAAAAGTCCGTTGTTACTTTCTTGCTGATGTATATTTCTCAGCAATTGTTAGTGTACTGCCATCTTTTGCTCTCTCGCTTTCATCTAGAAGTCTCCTAATTCGATTCCACAGCTAGAGATGGGGAAGAAATATTTAGGGAGTCATTATTTACATCCATCATTATTATATATTTATCCCGCTATATTTATCCCTATTAAAATTTATAACTATTTTCATTCCGGACATTCCAATATTGTCCTTATTAAATTAATTTATTTAAGCACTATACATCCACACTATTTTTATGTATGTATACCATCCTAATTCGTTCAATCCTTTCATATATTTATGAACACAATTTTTATATATTTATCTCATCATAATTTTTTTCATAATCCTTTCATATTTTCAATCATTGCCATCAATATACAATGTAAAATTTCTTTACTTGTTTTGGTAATCCCAATATTAGCCTCATTGTTTTGAATTCAAGAAAATCAAGAAAAAAAGAGAATCTCAGTAGAAAATTCAAATTCTTGTTTTGATAATCCTAGCAAAAAAGATAGCTATCATTATTTTTAATTCAAGAAAATCAAGAAAATAAAATCTAATCCCAATAGAAAACTCAAATTATTCGAAATGAAATTTCTTGCGGATACTACATAAATTCAAAAGACACAATATCAAACAACACAAACAAAAATCAAGAATCCTTCAAATAATAAATTCATCAAACCCATAAAAAAGGTAATCCTTACTTTTTCAATTTTTCTTCATATATTGCTTTATCAGTATGTATTTTCTCTTACGATATCTCTTCCGTTGTTATTTTGACTTTAGTTGAACATGATATTTTATGAAGATTAGGGTTTTAGAGAATTCCTGCTGCAAAAAAATAGATCTTTTGTTTTCTTTCCACCCATTTACCATAAAAAAGAATTTAATGAAAATGAATATTAGAGAATGAATTTAAAGTTATATATTTGTATTTAATTTTCAATATGTGTATTTCTTTTTACTACATTACTTTCTCTAATATCTAGATGTTATTCATGTGTATTCAAGTTCCAATTTAATTTCTTTAGGCATCTGAATTTGTTATCACTTAATGTTGAAGTACTTCGTTGAATACCTCGATATAGTTTGAGTGTAATATATAATATTCATATTTTCCTTACATTAGTTGAAGTCATTATTACTATAGGCTAGATTACTTCGTAGAATACTTCAATGTTATTTGGATAACTAAACTCTAATTTTCATTACGAGAATTCGTAATGTTATCACTTTATTGAATTACTTTCTATAATATGTTGAGATAGTTTTGAAGTAATCAAACTTCTATCTTAACCTATAAAAAAATATATATATATAAAATATACTTTCTTTAAAGCCTATGTAATTTCTAGCATATAAGTAGGCTGGAAATGTCACTCACCTAAATGTTGTCACTATGACTAACTATTATAAGTCATTTAACATTAAAAATAATAAAATAAATATAATCAAGTATACTATAGAAACGTAGTATTAGTAAAACATTCAACCAAAGGATTGGGTTCACATGATTTCATTTCTTTATATTTGGCATCTAACGAGAATTTAAATTGGATTTTGGAAAATCTTCTGAATTATTTTGCACTTTTGACTTTCATCATCTTTTAATGAAAAATCATTTTTTTGCATTCACACATAAAAAATTATATTATTGTAACACAGTCTTTCAATTTACTCAATCCAGCTAATATTTATATGAAAAGGTGTATGAAAATGAAATGAAATAAATTAGATTGATTGTAATCCAAATAAAGATTTATTGCATTCGAATTTTTCTTAATTAGATTTTTGGATAGTAAAATAATTTCCTATAATGACGAATCCATCATGGTGTAATTATTATTTTTCTCCTATAAATACCAATCGAGCAAAGATTGCCAATGCACAAAAAACAATTTCTAGCACAAACTTCAATTATGGAGAGAAGGACATCACGAGGCCGTCGAAAGATTGAGATCCAAAAGATCGAGAACGAGGAAGATCGTTATGCAACATTCTCGAAACGCCGAGTAGGGTTACTAAATAAGGCAAGTGAACTATGTACCCTATGTGATGTCGATATGGGGATTATCATTTCCTCGCCAACTGGTAAGCCATTTTCATTTTTTCATCCTACTATGGAATCCGTTCTCAATCGTTATTATCATAAAGAACCATCTAACAATTCTAGTGAAATTTATGAGACTTATGTCCGAAATAAAGTTAATGCACTCAATGAAACACTCGATGAAATAAGTGAGAGAGTCGAGTTCGAAATGAAACGAGCCCAGCGCTTAAATGAAATCGAAGAAAAACGCACCGTCAAAGGTTGGTGGGAAGCTCCAGTCCAAGAGCTCAATAGAGAACAAGTGCAACAACTGAAATCTATGCTGGAAAATTTCATAAATCAAGCAGAATATCGAATGGAAAAATTGAGGATTAACGAAGGTTCTTCTTCTTCATCAATGCTCCCTCAAGGAAATATTCCCCACACAGTACACCCTGGTTTTTTTCCAAATGCAGATCTTCCCAACACATTTCATCCTGGTTTTTTCCCAAATGCAAGTGCAGGTGCATCAATGCACCCGCAAGGAAATTTTCTGAACCCTCGAGGAAATTCTCCCAACACAGTTCGTTCTGATTTTTTTCCAAATGCAAGTGCAGGTGCATCAATGCACCCTCAAGGACATTTTCTGACCACAGTTCAACCAGGTTTTTTTACAAACGAAAATACAAATGCAGATCCAAATGGACGCGCAGGTGCATCAATGTTCCTTCAAGGAAATTTTTACAACACGGTTCATTCTAATTTTTTTAGAAATGCAAATGCTGATCCAAATGCAAGTGCAATTGCAGGTGCATCTGTGCACCCTCAAGGAAATTTTTCCAACACACTTCATCCTGATTTTTTTACAAATGAAAATGCGAATGTTTATCCAAATGAAGATTTTCCCAGCACAATTTATCCTGGTTTTTTTCCAAATGCAAATGCAGATCCAAATGCAGGCGCAGGTGCATCAAACAGTGGAGCTGGACACGGTGGTGCTTCTTTTTACAACCCCCCTTTTCAGGGGTAGTAACTAATTTTAATTAATGACAACATTAGCAGACAATAATGGTTTTTGATTTTTTTTGTCTGCACTTCTTGATGTTTTGAAGTTACATATGATTTTAGTTGCTTATATTTGGAGAATAAATTAATGCTATCCCTTTGTTTTTTTCATCTGTGGATGATGATAGAAGTCAATTAATCATTTCACATTTTTAACCTAATATTTGTGGTTTCTGATGTCGAGCAAGAATAAAAATTTGAAAACTCAGTTCTTTTTTTTTAAAAAAAAAAAGTGCTTTCCATGACATTTGATGAATTTTTTTCTTCTTTTTGAAATAAAAGGGTTTGAAAATCTTTTAATGAAGTTAAATGTAAGAGTATGCGAATTAGTTGTCTTATGATTGATCAAGTGCATATTCATTAATCATCTCGACCTGCGAGAAAGATTAATAAATTTAATCATAATTAATTAACTCTAATGAATATTTGTCTTTTTGAGACGTAACATTCACTTAGATGCACGTTTTTAGGATAGTGATCTCGAACTTCAACATTTACAAGTATATGAAAAAATGTACGCAAAGAATATTTAGAGGGGAACTCGGGAGTCTCTTTAATTGATAGTGGTGAGGGGAACTCGGGAGTCTCTCGCAGCCTCTAAAATATTCTTTGCCTCTCCATTCACTACTTGTTTCGGTGATTTTGCATCCCAAAATGTCTTTAGCAATTCTTCAAAAGATGGGGTTCGGAGTTCTTCTATGGAAGCAGTGCTTGGAAGATTAAAGGATTTCTTCCTCGGCGTTGAGCATGACGGTTGATCCACCTGCCATGGAAAAAACATTAGTCAAATGAAAATGAAAAATGATTTTAGCATTCCCTTGTGTTTTCAAGATTGTTTCTTTAGCACTTTCTTCCGTAGATTGAAGAAAAAGTGATATTTGTTTGACTCGAGCTAGTTTTTTTAAACAACATCAAACTAAGCGTTGTTCTTTTAATTTGATTCCTTTTTCAGTACTCCATTTTGCTCATTCCAAAATCTACTCAAATGTCTAAAATAGTTGGCAACTATAATACACTAGTTTTGGTGTATTTTAAGTACCATAATTTTCTTCCATGTAATCTGGTAATAATAGCTTGTATACATTATTTTATGTGAAAAAATGCAATAGTAATGAGGCAAAAAAACAAAAGAAATCATGTTGATGCACAAATAGTTCGGATTTCTTACCATGTATTCTCCTAGAAGACATTTTCCTGCATTTTCTGTGATTTCAACAATTTTGTGGTAGTGTCCGCTTTTCAGTTCTCTCAATTCTCCACAACAAGGAACAATCACGGAATCAAGATTGCTACATGCCTCATGGTCAAGTTGTAGTGAACCTGCATGGCTTTCTTAGTTAGATACAGTTAACTTTTAGTCCAGTATATGTATCCTCTCTACCTTTATGATGCCATAGATGAAACATTTTTCTACAAAGCTTAAACTGAAAATGTGCGTGAAAAAGAAAGAAAGAAACTTGGATTACTTACGATCAATGGAAGAGAGGAGATTCTTGCTTCCAGTGTCTGCATTTTCAAATGCCATCGACACAGCAGAAGAAAATCGTCTGCGCAGGACTTGAATGGTGCCCATTCCTCCTCTAGAGTAAATATATAGCATAAAACATATGAAAAATAAGTAAATGTGCATGATTAACATTAAAGTTTAAAAACCACGTATACTTAATAAAACAAACCTGACAATCTCATCCACAGAAGCAACATTTCTCTTCTCTAAGCTAAGCAAGGATTCTTGAGCATTGATCCACTGTTGTGCACCCAAGTTCGCTTTTTCCATACTGCACATTTGATTGTAAGCGTATAACACCAATTAAAAGATTCAACTACAGGGGAAGGTTTCCTCGTAATTGATAATGTTTTTTTGAGTAAACCCTTAACCACTAACGAAATGTTGACCTGATCATTTTGAAATGTGAACTATTATTGAGACATACACATGTAACTTACCAATTCTGAAGAATGCCTTTCATGTCTTCTTTCCCACTTGCTAATGAAGCAGTATCCTCGAGATAATGGGATTCAGCCTTCTCCATGAATGATGTCCATTCATCTTTGATAGAACAAGTAGTGTCTTGCATGATAGACACCTCTTGTTGTAGTTTGTTAGTTCTACTGGCTGCATTTTCTCGAAGTCCAACAATTGCACTTTGAACCTAGGACAAAAAGAATAACATACAGAAGATAAATAGTTGATCATCATCCATCTTGCATAAACTAACTGACTCAGATAATCACCGATGATAGAATAAGTGGAATCAAAAAGGGTGATTGAACATACGATAAAAGAAACATACTTATGGGCTCAAAGGATTTATTTGGCTCAATCAAAAACATTTTGGGTCTCGAGAATATTTCACTAGCCTAAAAAACAGAGGTATTTTTTTGAAAATTAAGACTTGCTTTTTAGAAATGCAAGGTTTTTGACAAAAAAAATTACATTTACTTTTTCTTTTTGGTCAACATGTTTGGGAAAAAATGTTACTTAAACTTGAATTTTAAGCTTAGGCTTTGCAAAAATTATTTCTTAAAAATAACTTTTAAGCTTTATGTTTGGCTAAGCTAAAACTTCTACATTTTTATGCTTAGCCATTATGTCTGAGTTTCATCCAAAATGTTGCCTTTTTTGATAGCCCTACGAGAATGTATTTCTTTGCCAATAGACTGATTAACCAATTCTTCACTTTTCCTTAATACATTTTTTCGTTTTTGTTATCTATCTTAATGCCCTCAGATACTGTTGCAATCTGTTTGCAGGTTATTTGATACTCAGGATTAATAAAATTGAGTAAATACTATGTAGAGTAAAGGATATATTTGCACTTTGCCTTCGAGTACAGGTCCGTACCAATTTTTTCTTCCTAGAATTTGAATCAGCGAGCAGCTCTGCTACTTTTTGTAAGAGTTGACTTTCTTCGCGGGCAGAACACTCCTACATTAAATTATACATCCAGAAAGAAAACGTTAAGCATTTTTGCCAAGTAAAGCTAAAGAGAGTTTCAGATGGAGGCTTAGCCCAAAAAGGGGAAAAAAACGTGTTAGTTGGAGGAGCTTAATCACCTCGAATTTCTTTTCAAGTTCAGATATTTTCTGATCATTACTTGTCTGTGCTTCTTCCACAATTTCACCTAATTTTGAGGCTTGCATATCTAAAGTTTTGAAAAAATTGACAGTAACTTGGGAAATTGATCTCGTAGTTGCAATTGCTCTGGTATGTGCCTGGAAATTGCATGAAAATGTCAACAAACTCCTCTTTTCGAAATGAAGAACTACAATTGCTAGATGTCTAAACAAATTTCTTTACAGGTTAAGCAAAAGCTAACCTCTCGTTGCTGTTGAGCATATGCGGTTAATTTAGTCTTTTGACTGTTTAGATTATTTTGAAGATCATGAAGTAACACATCAGCCTCGGAACCAATTCCTTTGAAGAGCTGCATCATATGAACCGACATCAACTAGAAGCTTAAAAGAAGGTTCTCCTTCACAGAGCAAAAGTTATCAATTCTTACCTCTTCTAAAGCTGAGGAATGTTTAGAAACTTCAGAATTCAGATGACCAAAAGTCGACCCCGAGTTACCATCAAGTTCCCCCGCTAAATCATCTAAAGCTTTGATACCAGAACCGTACATTGTTTTCAGTTTTTCTAGGCGACTTCGGAGCTCTTCAGTAGCCTATGAGAAGCACAGTAGATGGTGAACTGTGGAGTAGAGTAACATAACAAGATTTCATTGTCTCAATGAAATATACCTCGGTCTTTGTTAATACAAATGACTGCATGTCTTCCTCCATTTCCTTTAGTTGTCGTTCCTTTTGCATAGTCGAAGCTGCCACAGTCTCGTGCAAGATTTCAAGTTGCTGAGTCAATTCAAATTGGAATTTCTGGATAAGTATTCTGTTGTCATCTTCTATTTTGTCCTTCCTATCTGGATGTCAGCCATACGTGAGAAAAGCAGAGGAAAATTAGGCTCCTCAGCAGAAAAGACATAGCATCCCAAATAATTCAAAATTAGAATACAAACCTATTTTACTGAACAGATTAGACACATCTGATGAAGCATTTTCTAGTTCTGCTCGAAGTTCAAGTGCCTGATTGACCAGAGCTTTCTCTGAAAGAAGAAATCCATACAGAAAAAAGTCATACACCCTATGGCTAGTCTAACACATGAAACCTTGGTATAAATTATGCAAACAGGTTTTGAAAAACATTAAACAGTAACAGTGTAACACAGCAATGCATGATCAGTGACACTATTCAGCAAAGTCAGCTAAATCATGTGAAATTCGGGATAAGATCAATCTAGTTGCGTCCGCCAAAGTTACGGCATTTGAGGCCCACTATTGGTGTGGGGACAAAAAATTGGATAAAATTGTAGAACAAGGATATGGACAGGACACTAGTAAGTACTAAGCAGCAGTTTCTCAAATATAGCAATGTGGTTACGTTCAAATTACCCCACACTGCCAACCCGAGAAAGGACTTGTAACTACTTGAATTTTTTATCTTTTATTTTAATAATCTGATAAATTGATAACAAGCAACATCTCATTCTATCTGGCACAATGATGCCATTTGATTATTAATTTTAATGGATATAAGAGTTCTCTTGTTTGGCATGTTCTAAAGTTTACTTTCGCTAGCAATCTGAGGACTATTTCATCACAAAAATTCATGTTTCTATGTTTCTAAGCTGATGTTTCCTATTGCTGGTCTTGGGGTAATTTCAATTAAAAACAACATTTTATATTCATGAACTAGAGTAAACATTGGAGCAAAAAAACATTTGTCAACATAAGACCAAAACGACACATAAGAAATACACGGTGACATATGGTCGACATGAAAATGGTGACTATTAGCAACAGGAGTAAGGTATGGAAGATAGTTAAGAAGAATGCTGGAAGAGTATACGAGGGATAAAAAACTACCAGACTCAAGTAAATTGGATATCAGGTATTCCTTTTCTTTTATTGTGGCGTTTGCCTGTCTATATCTCTCTCCAAGATCAAGCAATGAATGTTCAGTTTCCTGTAGCTTTTTCTGAATTATAATAGACAAATACAGATAGTTACTGATGGACAAGAAGAAGGAAAAAGAGATCTTATTTGGGTAAGGCAGATATACAAAATTTACCTCAGTTTTTTCAAGTTTATCACTTAATTCCACAGTCAACTGTTGCTGAGAATTGTACAGTTCTTGGAGCTCCTCTAATTGCTAATTACAGAATGTTTAGTAAGAGTTCATGCTTTTTAATGGCAACCACAGAAAATATATATAGTGGTGAGCAGTTGATAATTGATGGTACCTTGTCTTTAGATTCTAAATCAAGTTCCATCCGCTCTATCTTTTCAGACATTGTCTGCAAGGAGAAAATATTCAAGAATTTGAATGTCAAGGCTCTGGATAAATGCAGTTCATTGTTAGATCAAGTTCAAACCTTCTTTTCTGCCTCATCCTGAAGATAGCGATCTCTAGGTATATAGATTCCGTTCCTCTCTCTTGCTGCATATACCTCTTTTGAACATAAAATTGTCATAAGGAACTTATAAATAATCGAAAAAAATACATGCCTGAAATTTCAATTTTCTTTCCAGAACTCATGCGAACATGAATAAAGTACCTTGCTTCAGTCGGTCAATTTCTGAGTACAAATCTTTGATTAATGCAGATTTCATCATCTTCTGATTAACCTGATATAATAACCAAGTACTTTAAGTACTATTTCAGAGAAATGAAGCATCTAAAAAGAAATTAGGAGCAGAGCATTTGTGGATACAATTAATTATTTGAAATCACCAAGACTACTGACCTCCGGTTTGTTCTTTATGTTCTTGGCACGGTGAGCATAATCTAAAGTGCTGAGTGTCTCTTCTAAACTATGAATGGAGGGTGATATTGTGGCAATTATACATGTCTTTGTTTTCCCTCCCAAGGAATCTCTTAGCAACCTTGTTAATTTGCTATCCCTGAAAATTTAAAGTGACATATTTTACGACTTTACTTACATGATTTGCTACGGTAACATAGTTGAGAAAATGATAAAAACCTATACCTATATGGTATATGACCAGAGTGCTCAACCAAAGCATTTATGACACGACCAAGTGTCAGCAAGCTCTTGTTGATCTCACCCGCTTCTCTTGCTCTACCCTGCAAAAGCCTTTTACATCATCACATGTGGAGCAGAATATTGTAAAAATAAACCCATCAAATTCTAAAATCTTATTAATCCAGTATGTATAGTCCTGTTAAACATATTTTAAAAATGTGCGAATTATCCTCACAACTTAGCAGTGATATGATACTATGTGATGCCTGACCTCTCTAGCTCCAGAACGCGAAATATTCTCCGAGCCAGCAAGGTCAACAAGATTGAGCTTCCCACATTTGATCATCTCCTCTCCTTCCGGTGTGCACTCCTTGATATGAATTGTGATGGAAAATATAGAGTGAGAACGGCTGCTCTGTTTGTTTAGAAGGGTCTCTGCAGTTCTCCTTTTAGCAGAACCTTTCTCCAGGATTCTATATATTTCGTTTGCAGTGGTCACAATCTCCTCTTCCAATCCTCTAACAAAAACTCCACCTTTACCATCCTCCATTAGTGCTATTGGTTTCTTGGATTTTTCTTCCGTGAACTTTGAACATTCCTCTGGTGCCAAAAGATCCGTTATCTCCTCGTTGTACAACTCCAAAAATGTTACTTTCATGTTATACTCTGCATTTTGAGCTTCTAATATATCAAAAATTTGTCGAACAGCTCTTGGAATAACACCTGCATCACTTGGAAATTCCCCAATCTAAATGGGAAGAAAAATAAAATTACTGACACAGAGTTATAAACATTAAAGTAAAATGCCCTACGAATATGGTTTAGTGTCAAGATAAAAACCCAAACCTTTTTCCTTGCTCCACCCTCCATTGTGTAAGTCTTTCCAGTTCCTGTCTGCCCATAGGCAAATATGGTGCAATTATAGCCTGTTAGAACTTCGCATACCATGGGGCAAACCGCTTGGTCATATAAATCTTTTTGCTGGGATAACGGACCAAAGACCTAAACAGATTATGCGACAAAAGAGAAAAAAAAAAAATCAGAGAATGCAAGAAAACAAAATCAAAAGACAATAGAATGTGCATATTTAATTAATGCAACACTCATAGTCTTGAACTCTGAAATGGGATCAATTATCAAAATTTTCCAGTTCTTAAATTATCTCATCATTTTCTCTCAAGCTTGAGTCCTCATTCTTTTTTCATTTTAAGATATATTAGCAGGTTGAAGTGGAAAACCTTATCAAACTGAAAAGTTCTATCAATCTGCTTATTAGCAATATTCTGAACTGCACAAACTTCTCTTCTGTTCTCATTGCAAGAAATAACCACCGGTGTGTGCAACCTCATCTCATCCTCACTCAATGGCCTACAGAGAAAATTCAACAGAACTTATCAATTTAATCCATTCAATTCCCAAACTAAGTAAAACTCAATGGATCAACTCACCTGCAGCGCAGTACGACTTGTACATTGACGCCTTTATCCTTATCATGCTTCCCACTCATATTTCCCTCAACGGATCGCAGATCTCTCACCGCCTTATCGCTCGTCCGTGGCGTATGTGATGGAGATATAGGTACCATTCCTCCTCCTCCCCTTCTCTGCGAAGCCTCCATTTTTTTATTTTTTACAATCAATTACTCTCCAAATCTCTCAACTTTATTTACTTCTCCTTTACCCTTCACAGCACACAAAATTGAATCTGTCAGCTCAAATATAAAATTTAGAAAAATAAGAGATAAATTGAAAATGGACGATTCATCGATGTTCATAAAAAAATGACGACAAGGCAAATATAGCATTTACATACATCACACATGAATAGATACTTACAGTGGATTTGAATTTGAAAGGCCGGCAGCAGAATAGAAGCTTGAACAAATGGCGATGATAGAGAGAGAGAGAGTTTTGTGAAGTAGTGGATTTTCTTTAAAATATAGATACAGTAGAGAGAGAGACTAGTATAGAGAGAAGATGAAAATATGGCCGTTACGGAGCGTTTGAATTTTGTGAGGTGATAGAGAGACCATAAGAGATGACGGTGTTAAAAATCCCCGTTTGAAGATTATTTTTGACCGTTGTATTATGGACTGCACAAATTATTTTGAAAAGAAACCCGATTCTCGATCGGATCGGCATGGCAGTCTTCAATTTATTATAGATTGAAATGTATTCTAATGTTAAATCAAATTTTGTCACAAATTTCATTGAACAATGAATCAATGGACGCTATTATTATTTAAACGAATACGAAACACCTTATACTTTTGTACAAAAAGTAATGCTATTTAGCTGTGATTACAACCCCAACTTAGGTGACTTTAAATGATAGGTTAAATGAATAATGAAATTAAATGATTTATTTAATTTTACGTATCATTTAATGTCACATTAGCGTTACCTAGACTGAGATTACAACCCCAATGGAGTTACATATCATTACTCTTGTATAAAACACTAAAAGTTAAAACAACGAATAATAAACCATAAATGGCATGATTTTCGTAATTATTAGAGATTCCTACTTTAAAACCATAATAATTATAAACATAGTTTTATGAGGCTTTATAGTCTTTAAGATTTTTCTTAATGCACTTAAAAATTATTAGAGATTTTAATCGTCGTATTAATCTTACAACTCATAAAAATTATTATGGTTGTCATTTGTTCGGATTTTAATCGTCGGATGAATCTTACAACTTTAAGAGTTGTGTTTTTTAATAATACAATCTTGACTAGTGAGCACAAATAAATTTTCAAACTCTACTTGCTTTAATTGGAAGTTCATTAAGAAGTTATTAAAACTCAATTCAAATTAACAAATGTTTTCAAGTGTATTTAACTATTTGTAAATAAAAGACCCCATTAGTTTAGATTATTAAGGAAATTATGTGAGCTTTTTCTAATGGGTTAGGGGAGTAGTGGGCTCCACAGCATGTGTATTGTTGAAGAGAAAACAAGATTATTTTGAATTCAAATTATAATTATTTACTGCTTCCAATTTTCAGACAAATAATTCAAAACTAATGAAAAATATTATATCCTTGTTATTTTTTTAATTGCTTTTATATATTTTTAAATCATTCTCTCAGTAATTCATAATTTATCTTATTACTAATTATTTAATATATTTGATAGCGAAAGATGATTGAAAATGGATTTGAATTTAATAACTGAAATTACTAATTAATTTATTTATTGGCCTAACTAAACTCTTACTTCAAATTTGAATCCCAGTTAGACTATTAAAGATGATTATGAGCCTTTTTTTTCCCATCTCTACCCCTCCCAATGAGACTCGAACTTTGAGCATTATTGACTTCAATACTTAATGAAATAGTTATTAACTAAAAAATCATTTACCTTAGGCATGAGAAGACAATTTTTATTTTTATTTTTTTCAGAATTTTTTACTGATACCAATTCTCACTCAAAGAATTGCTTATTTGGTAAGAATAAGAATATAAAAATTCACGATAAGTTTGGTGGTACACAATAGTACTTGGCTAGATTAGAGTTGTGAGTCAAGTGATTGATTTAATTAAAAAATGAATTGAAACTCGTAAAAATATAAAGCTTGAAAAAAATTTGGAAGCATACAATGTTCTTTAGTCGATCCCTTCCACTCATCGATAAAGAAGGGTACACTAGTCTTGATCACTAATTACTAAAATCAATTTTAGGATGTTTTTGAGCCACATTATTTTGAAAGAATATATTCTGGAATAGTAGATCGATGAAGAATGTGTGGTTGAAAAATAAGAAAAAGTTATTGATGTGATAGAAAATATTATTTTATTGAAGAATGTGTGGTTGAAAATGAGTAGAAGAATGAGAATGAAAATATTAATGTGTACCAAACATGGGCTTAATATATTAACTGAACTGTATAATATTAAGAAGAAAAATGTACAATACAATTTGTCATCGGTTACACCCAACATCCACTTTTGAACCTAATAACTAATGGCGGAAATGCAAGGTAAAACATCAAAATAAAAATTGTGATGATAATAGAAAATTTCAGACTTTGTGTTTGGTATCAAAAGTGTCCCACATGATAAAGAGTGGTGTGATAAGGGCACATGCCCTTTAGGTAACATGGTGGTGCCTCAATAATTCATAATCACTGAAATTACTCTCTTCCCCTTTGGTTTAGTTTAGTTATAACTCACTATACCATAGGAACAAAAATCCGTGACAAATTGCTCGAAACGAGCAATAGAGGGAATAAAAGTATCTTAAGGAGATAACATAAATTTGTCGCGAGCTCGAAGATGTGTGAGTTAAAATCCATTCTATATATCAATTTGGCAGTAAAGTCTGTAACTAGAGTTGGCCAATTCATGCCTTATCCAAAGTTTTTCCAATTCTTTGGTTCCTTGACGCCTTCTTTGATAGATTGACGTTAAAGTACCAGATATGCAATATTAAAAAGAAAAAGAAATTAAAATTTAGTTCTAAATGCCAAAGTATTACATTAGAAAAAGTATATCTAAGAGCAAGTTAAATGTGAAAGAGAATGAGATGATTTAGGAGCCCAGCATACAAATGTATAAATGCAATAATATAAATTAAGTCTTAATTCCAATAAATTTCACTCTAACTATCTATATTATTTTTTGAGAATCTATTTTGTTAATTGAAAGATGGAACAAAATGTTAAGTGCAGAAAGATCATTGGATTTTTGAATGGATGCTTGAATAGGAAAAAAACGATAAAGTTGATGTGGTTCTAAAATTGAAATGTCATCTTAAAACATCAGCTTTTTGGAGAAAATGGCATTCATGATTCAACTACATGGGGTAGCCCATGTTACCTTGGTAGAAATGAATCTTTGATGTTTTTTACTGAGAGCACGTTTGAGTCACCTCCTCCCTTTTTTTTTTTGTAAAAGCATTTTGGAATAGTAAATTGATAGATAATGTATTGTTAAAAAATAAGAAAAAGTTTTGAATTTGCGTTTAATATTATTTTATTGAAAAACGTGTGATTGAAAAAAAGAGAGAAAAAATTTATTTTTAAAAAAATGGGGATCAAACAAGAGTTAAATATGCAATATGCCACAATTTTTTGGTTTGCTTGTCACTTAAGCTTAGTAAAATTGTGAACTAGAAGCTCTTTCAAATGCAAATGAATAAATTATTTTGTCAATTGCATTTTCTTTTTCTTCTTAGGCAAATTCAAAATTTGTTCTCGACATACGAGAAAATACATAGACATTTTGTTTATTTTCATTAAAGTGATATGAATACTACTAATTGCAACAATTTCATGCGTAGTTATGAGAGGAAAAAAATTAAAATCTTATTTTTATGTGAATATACATATAATTGCTCTGCTTATGCTTTGCTATTATTTGTCACCAAAGACGAAACTCAAATCCATCAAGAAGTTGGGTCATTATAGATTAATTTAAAGTAGCCTAATCCATAGCATCACTACTACCTTGATGGACTCGATCAAATATGTGGAGCAAAAAAGGCCCATTAATTTACATGGAAAATGCATCCTACTTCAAAGAAAAATCCAGCTGCCTTACTTGAGATTTTGACACAATCGAGAACGAGATAATTAGTTATTAATTCAGTGGTTGAAGCATCAGTCGACAATGTTAAGTAACGTCTAGTTCTATTTCTTCACTTCTCTTCATCCGATGAGTCAGTGATACTATCGCTAATATCAAAATAATTACAATCGAACTTCAGTCAATTCCTTAGTATCAAAACCTTTTTCAAGAATAGACATCAATTACAAACCTAAATCATTCCCCTCCCCCAACCCACAAACATAAAATGAGGGGCAAGTTAATGGAGTTGACCTTCTCCATTTTTTGATAGATGAGACTATTTAGCCACAAGAGATGCTTCCTTTTATTGGAGAAATGTGATAGTGAAAATGACCATAGTGCTACATTTACCTATCTCTAAATTAAAGCCCTTTTGTCACTTCTTTATTTCACTTCATCATATTATTTCAACTGTTATCATCAGTCTACAAGTTAGCACTCTACCTTCAACAGTAGACAAGATTTGAACCATCTGTGAGTTGGGGAAAGTACTAACCATAATATTGACAATCACTTATTCTAAATTAATTATATATTACAACTAAGTCTGTGTAAATAACATAAGGGTCACAGACACTTCACTCTAATTTCAATTAGGTCGATGAATTTCTATGTGTCATAACTAATTCATTAAACTTATCTTAGCCTCCATTTCGATAAGAAATTACAAATGATTTATAAGTTCAATCAAAACCAAACATTTTCAATCACACGTTAATCCCTCGTACATTGTACAAACTAGATAAGATAACATGACAATATATGTGAAATATCATGTCATATTCCTATTTTTCAGATCCTTTTGCGAAAACTCTTTTTCGAGGGCAATGCGATCAGTGCAATAACATAATAAGACATGTTCTACTTCTCAAACATTATGCTGTTGCAATTATAGAGCTAATTAGGATATATATGTAGGCTGTAGGCATAATCTAAACCACTTTCTGGATTTTATCTTTCGCCAAAAGCCAAGTTTAAACTTGTACAATTATCATATTTGGACCCATTAAAGGTCATATCATTCTTCAGTTATAAGCCACTAGTTTAGATATTTTTCTTCACAATTATTGGCATTAACATTTTCCGTAGAAATCCTATATTGGATACAAATATGAAAAGGAAAAAAGATAATTTTTTTTTTTTTTACTTTATACAATGTTATATTCCAAGTCACAATAATCTGAGCATTTTTTCTGCGAAAAGTCCTATTAAGCCTTATTTTTTACATTGTTATTCTTAATTTTAAATTTTGCACTCGAAAAAAGTAAATGGGTTTGCCCGCCCTTGATTGATAGGAGCCGAACTATATGTATATGGGTCCACGGGCCCATATATTTATACCCTCAACATATGGAATAACATGGTTTGGCCCAGACCGTTTTAGTCAACCACTCATTGGGTTGGTGGACCAACCCGACCCATTTACATCCCAAGACCTGTTTAGGAACAATCCTTTAGATCAGATTTCATATTGTTGGTAGAGATACAAGTAATAACTTGGTGTGACAGAATTTAGATTGGTGGGTTGAAATTAAATTAGTGCAAAACTCGTCAATGGTTTCCATTTCCTTGTCTATTTATTGTTCTTAGGACACATCGTGCACCCGTATGTTGAACCCATAGATGATGGCACATATTTGGCAATCGAGAAACTGAAGAGTGATTCGATCGCAAATAAAAGTCAAAATTGTAACAAGATGTTCAGCTCAATAAAAATCAACATATCCTATAAAAGACATTAATTTTGACTTTACGTGGTTTCACACAATCATATGGTACTTTTGACGCTGGGTAGAATAGTGATAATTCTGCAAGTAGAAGTTCGACATATATTTAATAGAGAAGAACGCAAAAGAAAACGTCAAGAAAATAAGAAAAAGTCTTTTTTATTTAATCAATAATGAAAAATAACCCACAAGCCGGGTTATATAGCTGAAAAATCATAATTATCGATATTTTACTAAAAATAGCAAAATCTCTATATTCATACTGAAATAAAGTACGTAATAAAAGAAACAATATTCCTAAAATCTGGCTTAATTTGAGTTCGTAATCTATGTTAAAAAGTAAACGAAATATTACAAAAAAAAAGCAAAAAATAACTAAAATTGAGGATTCGGAAGGGAAAATAGCAGATTTTGTCCTCGAAATCGATGCCCACCGAGAAAAGCTCGGTACCACGACATGCGCACCGAAAAGAGCTTTCCTGAATTTGGGTTATGACCGTAATTCTGATTACCGTAGCTAAAGTTATGGCCAAAATACTAAACATGTCCAAAATCGGCCCCAATTAGGAAAGATCGTCGATTATTTGCCATTTTTACGCTGATCCACCAACTCATGGTATCCCAGCGCTATCAACGAGCTATCAGACAATTCGGCTTCGTCTGACTCGGATGCTCCTACATCAACTTTAGTGCTCGTCTTTACTTCTATTCAGACCACTCAATTGCACAAATGATTTCTTTGTAGTTGAGAAAAAATCTACCATTTCTTTTCGTTATTCTCTCTTCTAGCAAAAATTTATCTCTCTAACTATAACCATTTTATAGATTTTTTTAATTTAGTATTTTTGATTCTCAACATTGATAAGAGACTTCTTGTAGATATGAGCACACGATGTGACAATTCATATAAGAAATGAAACCCGTGAGGAATAAAATCACGCTAGTTCTTTATGAATAGTGAAAAATTCTTTGGTTGTGATGGATTTGCATAGTTTGGACTTAGTTATCGGCCAACCCAAAAGCGAAACGTTCAATACTATATGGTTAGTTACTTTGTGCATTGAAGTCTCCACTTTCATCATTTCACACTCAACTATATGGAGGATTCTCAAGAATCAAAGACAAAGCAGATGTTCCCCAAACCTACCCCTAACCCCAAGGGGGTAGGGTCCAGTTTTAAAGGAGAATATACGTACATGGAAAATATATAGAGACTTCCACAATTGGGAGACATTCAAAATGTTCATGATGATGTATACAAAGATTTGAGTAGAACGTGTATTGCTTGAATCTCTAGTTTCTTATATTCAAATTATTTTGATCGACCTCGTTGAGGATAAAATTTAAAGAAATATACTTGATCTTGAAATTTTTAGATGGGATGACTAAAATTATATTAGTGTATCATTCTAATGGACTAATATTTAAAGAATTTAGATTTTTAGGTGAGATGGTTAACAAATGTTCAAATTTAACCCAACTAATATTATTTCAACTAATTAATACAACAAGATATTGAAAAACTTCATATAGTTTGTATAAAGAGTATTATTTCACTTCAAACGGTTAAGCATAGATCTCACATGAACCAGTATATAAGAGCTTGTATTACTTCTTTTTATAAACTTGACTATATAATCCAAATTCTTAATATAGTATCAGAGTTCAATAAGTTCAAACAAATCATCTGTTTTAAAGGTGTTCTCAAACAAACTACGATGTAGGAACATGTCAAGACATTGTATATGCACACACGCATGCATAATTTAAGTTTTAAGATATCAAGGTAAAACATCAATGACTTAAAAGTTTATTCAATAAGGTAATTTGGACGATGTTGATCTTGACAAGTATATATAAAATAATTTGACAAGACAAAAAAATATTAAGAGGTCCTCTTGTAAGTTGATGGACATTTGTCTCATGTACATGTTTAAGTTCGACCTCTATAGGAGGAGAGAGTGCCAAAGTACTCAAAAATTTTTATTCAAACCAGATATGTTTAATTGTTTGATCAGTCAAAAAAATAATTTAATTTATTCCTAAATCAGAAGCTTAACATCTATTTATGTAATGCCAATGTCATTCTAGCAATGATTAATTAAGTTTGATAATCCCTAATCTATGATTAATGATTGTTGCATAGCATAGGCCAATTGCAAGTTTAAGTATTAATTGTCTATTTTTAAAACAAAGTGGTGGGGTCTCATTATATTTTATAGTCAAATTGCAAGTTGGGTGAGAATAAATGTCTCACGAGGCAGATTTTGAGCATAAACTGGAAAGACGATCTTAGGACCACATCAGAAAAAAAGAGCATTCTATTACATTGTTGACTGTGTGACAGTCTGTGTCCCCAAACTTGATCATTGACAGTTAATTGAAAGCTAAAAAAGACAATTAGATTAAAAAAAGTAAAGCCCCAATTCTTACATAGAAAATATGTACTATACTTGATGTTTAAGTCCATGTTTGACAATCATTAAAATGGAGTTTTTTTTTTTTTTTTTTTGAAAAATGAGTTTTGGAATAGTAAATTTTTGGAGAATGTGTAGTTAAAAAATAGAGAAAAGTTTTTAGTTTACGTGTAAAATATTTTATTGTTAGAATGTGTGATTGAAAATGAATTTGAAAAAAAAAAAAAAAGAGTTTTATTCAATGGGTTATCAAACAGGAGCTATATAATGTTACAATTATTCAATAGAGCAAAACCAATTCAATAAAGTGTGATTGTTCTAAACTAAATATTATGATCATCTCTTACTTTTCTTCTTTTATCGCTAAGTAATCTCACTACCGCTATGGAAAGATTCATGAAGCTATATCAAACATCACAATTGCTTGGTCCTCAATTGTATGTGAATCTATTGACTTGAACCAAGAATAAATAAGGAATTTGTTGCTTAAGAGCATGTCCAGCATACCACTACAAAAAAATGCATCTCAAGTGCTAGACGAGGACAAGTGAAGTGTGAAGCATGAATCAAGAGTGAACATTCAATCAAAGGCGTCTTGAGATCAAGAACCATGAGATCACTCTAAGTTCGCCTTCAATATCTAGAAGCCATAAATCGATTATAGAACCCGTTCATTAATTCGAACACATTACTTATTCGTTTTCAAATTGACAAACATTATTTAGAATTGTTTGACAGCTTAAAAGATAATGAAAAGATGAGTTTCTTGATTTACTAATTAGAGATATTCCGACAACTATAGCTACTATAACTTACGTGTTGGGATGAGAAGGACATTTACCACTACTTTACCATTGCCATTGCTAAAAGGCATGCAAAATCAACAACTTAGTTCATGCAATGAAACTTATCCTCTAGGGCATCACTTTCATATGTACAAATTGCAAATACCTCTCATTATCCTCCCCCCACCCCAAGCAAGACTCAATGATAGCACAGATAAAAAGAATTAGCAAGTCAACGCCTCTCAGAGATGACGTCATCATCTCCATCAACTCCCAACTTGTCCAAAACCATTTAAGAAGACTTCACATGCCTATTAGTTTTCATCAAACCATTTTCCCACCTATCTCTTCCAACACAGAAATTAAACCATAGTAAAAAAAAGCACTCGACTCGACATGTACGGACATGGGAATGAATACTCAATGGAATTTCTTGCTCATTTTTCATTACCAGAAGACGCCACAGCACACCTAACTTACCCACCACTTACGCCCCTCTCGTCCCTCGCGATTCCCGGCAGTGAATACGACTCGGTTTCTGCATTAAAATCCGAGCATGGGTACAGCAGCAGTGGATGCAGCAACATTGGTTCACCCAATTCAATCACTGGACCATATAGTCCAACTTTACTTCAAAGGAGCATTAGTAGCCACTCTCTTCACAAAAATTTTGAATCTTACTACTCCCCAATGAATAATTCGTCCCCATCCGATACAAGCTCGGTCAGAAAGGTACTAAGCACCGGTGATTTGCAGGTAAATGAAGTACTCAACTTGGACAGTATAATGGAAAAGATTTTTACCCTTTTTAATCTCTTGGAATTTCAATGTATCAGGGCGTAAGACTGGTGCAACACAAGCAAAGCTTGAATAGTTCGATAGCGAATGAGGTGAGTATAATAGAAAGTATGAACAAAGCATGCAAGTACAGTCCGGAGGAGAAGAAAGAGAGAATTGAACGATACAGAAACAAGAGGAATCTGAGGAATTTCAACAAGAAGATCAAGGTTTATAAATATGTTAACTTCTTCTTTGATTTGTTGAAAGGACTCGACATTAAAAGAATTTTAACTTCTTTTTCATTCTTAAAGAGTCCATTACTGTCGAGTACACCTTACCGGTCATGACATTAGAGCAATATTTATACTTTTATAAAATTCACATGTTCATTTAACATTACAATTTTCTAACATCATTTTTTTACTATTGATCAGTATGAATGTAGGAAAACTTTAGCAGAGAGTAGACCACGCATCAGGGGAAGATTCACAAGGAACGACGAAATAGAGAAAATGACTCAAACTCAGTTGGATCATGCACAACTCGAGGAAGATGATAACAATTGGATCAACTTTCTCAATGCATTTTCAGCAAATCTGATGCCTTAATCCTTAGGAGAGTTCCTCAATTTTAATGTTTGGAGCTCTTCTACTGCAATGTTCATCGATTCTGAATTAATTTTATGAAGTATTTTAAGGATTCTTGAAGACCAAATTTATAATTTATTTGAAGAATACTGTATTACGAATTTAATGCCCAATTTCATACTACCGAGAGCAATAGCAATCCGAAACTGAAAATCAAAAGTAAGAAATACATCATTCAGAGTGGTTCGCTCTCAGTGCAAGAATTATATTTATCGCATGCCATACGGTTAACGAAGAAGAAAAGAATTACAATTTATTTGTGAACTAGACAAAGAAAAAGGCTCAAACTAATATCATTTATAGAAGTTAGTATGAATACTCAGTATATTATATTTTCGAAGTTGAGAAAAATGTAATCAGTACAATTACTCCACACGTCCAACATACTAAACTAAGTACATTCCTAGTCAGAAACTCGTGTCAACAACTTGTGTTTGCACAGGCTTCACCACTTGAAAATAAGAACTTCATTATCAGTTGAGAATTATGGGAAATAGCTATTATTGTGGCAATTCTTACAGCCATATAGTGACACATACCTGGTTTAAGGCAATTTATCCCTACAAAGCTACAACTGTATCAATGGTGCTTATTACCTAATCGTTCCCAAATATCAGTCAATTTAGAAAAAAAAGGAAAAAAAAAAAAACCTTGTCAAAGTAAACAATTGTCAACTCCGTCTATGTTTTTCATATCAAGGCTCAAATTTGAGCAAAGGAGAAAAAGATTGAGGTAGGTTGACAGCGAGCATAAAACTTTTTTCAAATCGTATGGCATGTGATGTAAAAGTCGTCGATCATCTTGTTTTCTTAGCCAAAAAGAGCAACGAAAAATAATTCATATAACCGATCCTGAATTTATTGAGAAAAAGCTTAGTTTGTAGTTGGAATTGAAATAATTTATGCTTTAATCATTATTGGAAGGAAATTAAGTATAGAGTTGAGAATAAAAGGTTCTAGAAAGAATTTGTGGGATTGGATGCATGAGATTAGTGGTGAGTTTGAGTGTCAGAAAAAAAACTAGAGCATACAGAAGCATACATTCACAAAACTAGGTTCAGAATTATATGATATAATGGGATTTTTTGATTGATTAGATGGTTCATAGTTAGTCACCTGAGAAAAGGTTTCCAAAATTACTTGTTAATATTAAAAAAAAAAAAAAAGAGAAATGATTAGCATGATCATCCACTAAATTTATGACACGTCCATTTTGTGTCGTAATTTGTGAAAAAAAGAAGAAAGTTTTGCGAAACAATTGTAAAATCTAGGAGATGCGAGAGAAGTACGACCTATGCTGAGCTATGAAAATTTCAATCCGAGACACCTATAAATAATAGACATGTCAAGCGAACCACCTTAAAATCTACACAGATCGTCCATGTACAACCTAACTTGCACCTTTAAAGTAAATTTAGGAAATATGCCTTTGTTAGTTATTGAAACCAAGATTACTCCCATTTCATGTTTCTTCAAGACCAAGTGATTGATTACCCCACCATGCATCACGGAAAAACATCCTCATTAATATTAATGAAATTGATCTTCAGTTCCCAATGGACAGCATAAAATCTTTCCACTACTAATATAACAAGTTTTTATCATGCTCATTGAGGATATGAGATTAGCCTCTTAATATCAATTATATAAATTAGAAACAAAGATAACCCCACCCCACCCCACCCCACCCCCACACCAACCCCCACGCCCCCTCTTCTCTTTACGCTTTTTGAGAATGTCACTATTTTTGAAAAAACACGGTTTTGGCTTTAGGAGCCATACTAGTTTTTAATAAATTTTAAAAAAGCAACAATTTGCATTCTATCTTTATATGAATCATTATGTCTTTCATGTTACTGAATCATGAGTTTTTGGCTTATAATAATGAGAAATAGTCCAAGTGTAAATATTATACTTAGAATCTGAATCTAGAGTGTATTTTAGTTAAAGGTTAATGCCTTCAAGATGGCCCCCGGAGGTTGGGAGGACGACGACCTATTGATTCTTGTCGGCCGGCGGTGCTTCATCCACTACCTTCGTTAATTACCTTTTTAACAACACCATTATCAATAATTTACTATATTTATGCACTTTAATTTGCTAAGTTTACAAAATTCATCATTAAAATGGGCATTCCTCGTCTCCCTTCACCACTGACGAGTGATCTTAATAAAATTGAAATCGACTACATGAATTATTTTCACCTCTTCCTCCGACAAAATCGATCAAACAATATATAATCCTTAATCGGTAGCCGGGGCCAAGATTTTATAACATTTAAGTTGGATCCAACTCAACTGATAAGCAAATATAAGTCATTACTAATAGCCAGAGGCTAATGAACCCCTATAATGTTGGAAAGGCAATGCCTAATAATAAAATAGTAATAGACAGCAGCCACTCTATCTCCATTTGGACATTATAATAAATAGAAAAAAATAGTAATATAGTTTTCATCAACAAAGTATGTTGTAGCACATGAGAAGCATTAGCTTTAACTCGACTAAGTCTATGGCATCTAACAATAAAAAAAGGGCTATAGCATGGCGTAATCATATTCGAAATCATCATAGAATTGCAATTAGTACTGCTTTCTTCAGTTTTCCAAGAGCTATGAACAAGGTAAAACTTTGCGTCTCTAGTCTAATTCAAACGTCATTTTTTTCTAGTTCAGACCTTTCCTCCTTTGGTTCGGCTCAAGAAATTCTTTTTTGCAATGGAAAACAGTCAGGTATGAGAATGACAATGCAGCAGTACCATCATACGCTGCTACCCAACACGCGATTTAGAGCCTTTGAGCTTTGTGCATGTGCGTGTGAGTGTGCGTGTGCGTGTGCAGGTAAACATAAGATAATTGTCCCTGAGAAAGGGTCCATGCTCAAAAGATAATCCGGACACTTTAGGTCTACTTTACTACTTGTTTAATCGACACCATACAATTGCGATTATACCCTGACAATTGCATAAAAGAAACTAAAAACAATCATTTGATTGAAAAATTAGATCAGAATCAGACTGTTTTAATGGACTTGAAGTAAAATATGAATAGCCATATCCAAACAATGAACAGATTTGTATAGGTTGAAGTGGAAAGAGAAAAAAGAGCTCCAGTAGAAATTGAGATTTATCCTGGAGTCGATGACTGTGACAGGATTTATGTGCTTATTCTCTCTCATCAAATCATCCACCGTTGGCGCATATTTTCCAACAGTATTCTCATTTATATCATTGGATTCTTCAATAGCCATTCCATCTCCTAAGGAAAATGAAGTATCTATAATTTCCTTCAATTGTTCTCTCTACATATGAAGATAAAGCAGGCGATGTTAAGATTCTAAGACTGGTCCTTCCTCATTTTATCTATCTTGTTTTGAACAATATTCACTAAAATGCCTTCTTGCGCACTTAAAACATCAATGCTATTTTCTTTATTTTTCTCGTCAGTGTTGACAGAGAAACAAAAATCATTCAGCGAAGCAGGATTGGAAACTGAAATTGCATACCTTTGGCTAATTTTAGGACCCGTTCGACGAAATTTCAGCTTTTGCTTTTGCTTATTGTAGAAGAGTTTCATGAAGAAATTACTATCTAGACTAACTTCCTCTAAAAGATCTTGTAACCACACAAGATGCTTTCAAATAATCATCTAGCTTTTTAGCCTCACAAGCAACATTTTTGATTTTTCGAAAAAAGTCATGTTCAGTCCATCAAATGGAAATACCAAGATTTTGGGATTAAGAATTAGCTTGTTGTCGAGACTCTAAGCCTGATTTTGGTATTCATATTAAGAACAATTCTGTTGGGTTTTGATACCCAAGAAATTCCGGGCAATGATGTTAAACCGATTTTAGCGAATTATACTTCATAGGCCTTGGTCGATGAGTGAAGTGAAATATCGACACCACAATTGAGGCGACCAATCCTACAACATTTTTGGGCCATTTGAAATAACCTAATTAAGTTAGTCTTGCTCATGGCCCGACCCATTATCGTGGAAGGATTTTCGATTGATAGCCCACTTACTAATCTACCTATTAGGCCTATTATCTTAACATAAAAGCCTAACCTATCCTTAACCTATTTAATTAGTGTTAACCATTGTATTAACTTGTGTGGAAAATATATTNCCTATTGGGCCCATTATCCTAACCTACCTTTAACCTATTTTAATTAGTTTTAACATATAGATTTAAGGGTGGTATATATGTTAGGAGCCGTCCATATTACCTGTGAAGGGAAGAAACCGGTTTCTCTCTCATTCTTGCTTAGTGCTCCATTTGAGAATCAATCTTTCCTTCCTCCCTAAGCCTTTGTGGCTGTTTGGACTTCCAAATCCCATTGTCAAGCCCTTTGTGGGCTGTTAAACCTTGAAGCAACCGGGTTTGGGAGTTGTAGTTTGGATTCGATTTTGACGATTGTGATGTCGATTGATGTCAACTGAGCCCGGAATTTGCGTTGATTGGAGCACAATAATCAACAAATTCCATATAGTTTACCACTATTACCTTACAGAGTCTATACAGTTTCACAACCAAAGCTCAAAATCCAAAAATCATACTGAACTAGCGAACACACACTGGGGTTGAAAAGAAAGAATGTTAAATTAATGTAACTAGTATACTCATCACCACTCAAGCTAGTACTAGGCCAATAAAAATATACTCCCATCTCAGAATATGTGACTTCTTCTCGACAAACTTGCAAATTCCAGAAACTCAGCCAGATAGTAGTAGTCTTTGTGTGAACTTTGCTATAACAGTTGTAAATTGTAATCAACCTGCATTACTGAATTATAATACTCCCAAGTTACCCTGCGCAGCCGTGCTATAACTTCAACACAACTTAGAATGTTAAGTTGCTCTCTATGCAATTAGATATCATTTCTCTCCTTGCTTGAGCATCCATAATGAAACTAAAGTGCACTCCATCAAACAGAAAATTTTTACTATAATAAATAACTGATGACGAACCAATAGATAAACTAAACCATTAGGGAGAAGAGGATCCCAAAAGAAAACAATTTCCAAATACATTTGAACTCATACATGACAATGCATGCAAGAACATGGGGTTTGTCATCTCTTTTTAACGGGAGCGCCCAAAAACTTGATTGATTGATTCCGCAAGTGTACACAAATAATAAAGTGAATTTTTGAGTTGAAATATTGTTCCCACAAAAAGATTGATACTTACTATCAATTTTTATTCCAATTCTAGCTTCGATCTAAATTAATGTGGTCCACCTATAAAAATATTTAAGATTTTAAGTTATAACTACTAATCTAAATTAACCTAACTAATTAAATTGGAGGAGAACTATTGAGATTAAGTGGTTAGGAATTTTGATTCACTAAGGTATTTAATATTCATTCAGCATCTTTTTCATATGTATTAACACTAATCGAATTAACAAATTTAAGTCAATAATCTCTTTCAAGCAAAACCAACTCTTTTCACTTGCTCGAATTTACTATATCTTTATATAAATTCATACATATGTAAACACATTTAATTTTAGGAATTAAATCATTATTGCAAAGCCTATAAATTATAATCATCTCTTGATCTCTTGTAATGCCTATGTCATTTATTGCACGAACTATTCGACTATATCTCATTCGAGTCTAAATATTGTCCTTAAATCAAACATTGATGATCAAGCAATTGAATGCAATTATACACACAATAAGCAATTAATACATAATCAAGGTTGTAAGAAGTCACTTGAATTAAATAAATATTAAATGTAAGCTACATAGTTCATCCTAGCCATCAATTAATTGCAAAATTAAATAACAAAAGAATGAAAAACATCATCTTGTTCATTACAATAAAGGAAGAAAATAATCCAAGAAATTGTTATTCCTAGACACCCAATTCCCAACAATAGATTTTCACTCTTTCGTATCTTCCGGTCAATTGCGTTATTCAACCTTCAAATTCCAAATTTAGATATAAATCTTGAGATTTAGCCCCTGTTTGGTGGGAATTAGTAGATTTTGATATAAATTGATGAATGTGTGGTAGAAAAGTTGTAGGATTAATAAAATAATTGGTTAAAATTAATTTTTGACTTTGACTTAAATTAAAATTTAGATTTTAATTCATACCAAACTGTGGGTTATTTCATTTAGATGTGAAATTATGCCTCAAGATTGCATTTCTAACATCTCCTTTCTTGGAATGAAAGATTCCTATTTATATACCTAAATTAGGCCTCTATTTAGTAGGATTAAAATCTAAATTTTAATCTAAGTTAAAATAAATAATTAATTTTAATCACATATTTTATGGGTCCATAACATTCCAGCTACATATTTCATCAGTTTCTATCAAAATATACTAAAAATAAGATTTTAATCTTTACCAAACAGGGACTAGATCTAAAATAAAGTTCCAAAAGGATTGTCAACCATAATCTTAGTTCAATTAGAGTTATTCAAATTGCAGGAATTAATACTTTGACTTTGCAACATGGTCCCTGTTTCTTCTTTCTTGTTCGGACTGAGTCCTTAAATATTGTCGTTGAAGTCCTTCAACTTCCAAACACTACTCTTTGGTCCCCACTTCCAAAATATGTCCAATTTGATCATTTTTGCTCAATTATTGTTCTTTTTCATCCGTTTTGCTCAATTATTATTATTCTTTTTTTTTATCTGTTCTCGTTCAATACTGAGCTTTCTCCTAAAATAATAAAAACACATGAAAATTAAGTATTTAGTTCATAAAATTACTCTCAAAAGCTATTTTTTATGGTCAAAATAAGTATAATATTTACATTTATCAACATGCTAAAAGGGAATAATGGCAATCTTGAAGAAAATTTGCGTCCATCATCTCCTACAAGGTCTAAAGTATTGACTGGTGGTGTGTCAACCATTCGAATGAGTTTGTGTTCGGACACAATTTCTCTCCACCGTAGCAAACGTTGGCGAAATGTCAACCATAATCATTGCTGATTGGAACACTTTGCCCTTCTTTCTTTCTCTCTCTGTTTTTTTTTTAATAAGTTTTTAAATAGAAAGATAAGGGTTGGGGGTCTGTCTTGTGAAAGAAAAATAATGGGATCAGGGGGCACCCGCTCTTGTACAAAATGGAAGTCTTGAAATTAAACATCAATAATTAGCTGCGATGTCTCTCAAACAAGTCCATTGCAGGAAAAATGGAATTTGAACAAGAATATTGGAATGAATCTGTAGCGAAAGGAAAAGGGAAATAAGAAATGAGTTTATTCCAAGTTTTTCAAGGTAAGACCAATGAAGATAAGTTGGACAACAAATGGGTTTCATAATAGTAATGTGGTAAACTGAGAGGAAGAGGTCGACCTAAAATCACATGAAATAAATAATGTAAAAGAATTTGAGTCATTGCAGTTCGCTAGAGAAATGGGACTTCAAAGAGCATGGTGGAAGAAGATGATCCATGTAGCTGAATCCACATAAAAGCGAGTTGATCTACTTCTCTAATATGCATCAACCAGATAAGTTCATGGCTTTGCACGTATACTGTGTAAAACTACGCGTAAGTAACATCAAGGCCCTAGAAAGCATGTTAATATATTTTCATTGAATCATCCTAACGAAACCCTTTTTATGATTGATTCGGAATGGCAGCATGAATAAATAAAGACAATGAAGTAAAGAACAAACCTTGATTGCAGCTTTAACCATTGATTGCTTCAACCCAAAAGGCAACTTCTCTGAGAAATCAACTGCAATATGTATCCACCTACACAATCATTAGCAAATGCAAACATCTCAACTCACAAACCATTTATACCGGAACCAATGTACATTGTCCACATTAAAACGAGTTCAATTTATTAAAAGTCGTACCTCAAATGTTTTACAGGCCTGATCAAAGGCGTTCTTATTCACGGGTCTAACAGCAATAATATCAAAACTTTTGAAGTAGAGAGGATTTCTTTAGTAGCTTATGTCAATGCTACTGGTTCAGTCATGTACTTAATGTCATGTACAAGACCTGATCTGGCATTTGCTACGAGTGGAATGAGAAGATTCATGGTTTATCCTTGAGAAATCCATTGGGAAGCCATGATATGACTGCTCAGGTACATAAAGGGAACATCTAATATTCTAGGTATAGTATTACTATTAGAAAGAATAGACAAGGGATAATTCTTAAAGGGTTTGTTGATTATGACTTTGCTGGAAATAAAGACAACAGAATCTGCCTATTTCTATACATTTGTGAGACTGATATAAGCTGGGAATCACAGCTTCAGAAAAGAATTGCTTTATCTTCAACTAAGTGATCTCGGATTTGGGGAAAAAGAAACTGTGTTGTGTTGTCTTAGCCATAGTGCTGTACACCTTCGTAAAAATCCTATCTTTTATGATAGGACGGAACACATATGTTATGACTAAAAATTAGAGGCTGCCACGTAGCTGTCACGTAGCTGCCTCAGCTGAAGCTGTGGGGCCATTCGTATTCAAGGCACCCCAGGTCATTCTATACTGGCCGAGGCCATTGTCTCAGACGCCTCATGGATGTGAGGCTCTACTCCTACGGAAAGATTGAGTTCATGATGAAGGATCTTTCACGAATGATTGATGTGACCATGATAAAAAGTGTATGTGTCCTGTCTTATCAATATAAGAACATTAAATGCTTGGGAGGCTAGACAAGTCAGTTAGGCGGCTATGACTTGATGCCTTGGTTAAAGAGATGAGCCCACGTGTAATTTGATCCAAGGGTCATCACTCTATTTATAACACTATAAATACCCTCACCATGTAACCACAAGGATGATGAAAAACTAAATACTTAAAGCGATATTTCAGCATACAATATTGGACTCCCCTACAGTTGATTTTTATTACACAATTGTGCTACGAATATCTCGCCGGAGTCCGAACGGAAACGCCTCGTGTTGTTAAGTTATTCCCACGTTCAAGTTCTAAGGCTCCATTACCATTGATCCGTCTTAGCGTGTCGGAATTAGGCTTACGTGAGCACGAGTGGACCCAGCATCTGTTGGCAACATTTTTTGAGGTCAACAGATTGGCGCCGTCTGTGGAAAGCCACACTATAACCACGAACACTCCCGTGGAATGAAGCCTGTTAAGAAGATAGCTTAGGGCATC
>CAIGRP010008372.1:0-11319 GCA_903798385.1 Fraxinus cuspidata | reverse complement strand
TCATTCATTAAGTGGTTCCTTTAGTCTGAATACGTGTTGGTTTATAAGTGGTAGCCTCACTGGATTCATGACGATGTAGAAGTTCATAACATAGGAAATTTTTGAGGGCTAACTACATTGAAGTATAAATTTGGCCATGTAATCACTGATAGAGAAAAGAAGCTACAGTTAAGTTTGTTTCGTTGATGGCCAGAAATTCTAAAAGAGGGTCATTTTCATTGTGTTGTTTTGTTGATTTGATGCAAACTTAGGAAAAGTGGTGAACTATGGGGTGGGAAGGGGGTAACAACAACAGCTTTTAATAAACACTATAAATTTCCTAACAACCCTCAACATTAGTGCACGAAGAAGTGCTTGGATTAAATCTCAACACAAACACATAAAAGACAAGTTAGACTATAAAAGTATAACATCTGTCTTGACCACTGTTAGACAGGTTAGGTTAAAATCTTTTTATAAAATAGTCAGTCATGGCTGGAGTTGGAGTAGCGGGTTGGTCAACAGAATGCACCTAGAATTTTTGAGATCAAACTGCCATTACAAAATTGGCCCAAAATCAGGATGCTGTGAGTGTATACTTTTCTAAATTCAAAAATCTTCTTGATGAATTATTAAACTATGAGTCCATCCATAATTATACGTGTGGAGGTCTGAAAGTGGTAGTTGAACATTAGAATCGTAAGTGGGTGATGAAATTCTTAATGGGATTGGAAGAATCTTACAATGCAATTAAGGCTCAAGTTCTTTTGAACAAACCCTTTCCTTCCCTAAATGAAATTTATTCTATAATTCAACAAGAAGAGAAAAAAAGACAAACCTCAAATGATGGATCTATGAGTGAGACAATATCATTGCTGGCTAAAGGTAATTTCAGAGACAATGGTAGGTAGAACTCTTCGTCACAAAGGAAATATAGGTATTATTGTAACTTTTGTAAAGTTGCAGGCCACTCACTTGAAAGATGCCTCAAATATCCTAACAAGCCTGTATGCTCTTACTGTAAGATGCTAAGACAAACTGCAAATAAATGTTTCAAGTTGCATGATTACCCATTCGGTCACAAACTTGAAGGCAAGAATAAATACACACAAGTAGCAAATCAGGCTTCCATTTTAGTGCCTATGAATCAGGAACAACTGACTAAAAAGACCAAATATCTCTCACTCAAGAGGAGTACTCTCACTTAATGGCCATTCTCAAATCATCAACAAATCCAAATTTTGGTCCTTCAGCAAATCGGGTTCAAAGCATTGTTGCTTCGAGTTCTGACAATGCTCTTTCAAAAATTTTTGGTATATCACTTTGCTCATCTATTCTTAACATTGCAAATACCAATAATCATACAGTTCCTTGGAATCTAGATACAGGGGCAATCGATTATATGATTTGTAGCCCATCATATTTTTCATCTATCAAATCCCAAGTCACCTGCTCAGTAACTTTACCAAATAGAACTGTTGTCTAGTAACTTATGTTGGCACTGCTCATATTACAGACACATTAATTCTCGAAGATGTGTTATGTGTTCCTTCATTTTCCTTTAATCTTATATCTGTTAGAAAACTCACTCAGGCATTGAACTATTGTGTTGTTTTTCTTCCTGATGTTTGCTTCATACAGGACCCTTCGACTAGGACAATGACTGGAATGGGTGAAACAAAGTATGGTCTCTATCATATCCTGCCTTCAACGGTCTTTCCTATGGCCCTTCAAGAAAGTTTGTTTCGTCTAACTACCACATCTCCCATTTCAGCCTCTATATCAATCATACTGAGGAGTTTGATCTTTGGCATTATAGAATGGGATATCAATCCCATTTTGCTCTTGCTTTTGAAGATAAGATACCTAAGTTAGCTTCCCATAACAAACCTTATTCTGTATGTCCCTTGACAAAATTACAAAGACTTCCATTTCCTGTTAGTTAGCACAAATCAGCAAGGTAGTTTGATTTAATACATTGTGATATCTGGGGACATTGCAATGAAACTAGTTATGATGGATCTCGCTATTTTCTAACTATAGTAGATGACTTTAGTAAATGTACTTGGATACATATGCTTAAATTGAAATCTGAAGCCACCAATGCTTTATAAAGTTTCTATAAATTGATAGAAACTCATTTTCAAACCAAAATCAAAGTCATCCATAGTAACAATGGGGTGGGGGGATTCGGCATGAAGCAATTTTATCTTGAAAGGGGCATTATCCATCAAAAAACATGTGTTGAAACCCCTCAACAAAATGTCATTGTTGAGAGGAAACATCAGCATATTTTAAATGTTGCAAGGGCTTTAAGATTTCAAAGTGGTATTTCATTAAGATACCGGAATGATTGTGTTTTGACTGCTGTTTATCTGATTAAAAGAACTCCTTCAGCGCTTCTAAACCACAAAAGCTCCTTTGAGATGTTATTTCAGACCAAACCTATATATTCTCATCTAAAGGCATTCAGATGCCTTGCTTTTGCAACAACTCTCACAAATGGCAGACACAATTTGATTCTAGAGCTAGGAGATGCGTTTTTCTAGGCTATCCTCTTGGGATTAAGGGCTACAAACTCCTTGATTTGGAAACAAATAAAGTCTTCATATCAAGAAATGTTGTGTTTCATGAAACAATCTTTCCGTGCAAAGAAACTAAAGTCACCAACATACATGACCCACCAAATCCTACCGATCTGTGCTTTCCTCAAAATCCTGTCACCTCTATTCTAACTAACATTTTCAAAGAACAAGAAAATAAATCTACAAATGCTCCCAATCCTATAGACTGGCCCTCAATTTAGTCAAACTAGACAACAACCAAACCAATGTTTATCTGATAGAGAAAACAACCAAATCATACCTTACTTACCTAGAAGATCTACCAAGAATAGGAGAGCTCCACCACGCCTGTAGGATTTTATATGTCAGCAAGTTACTTCACTCCCCGCTTTGCAGACATTGGACAAGAAAGAGGGCTCTGTTTCCTCAGGTAATCCCTATCCCCTGAACTCTAATATGTCATATGATAAGTTATCCATTTCTCATAAAGCTTTTGTCTCTATCACTACACAAAATGAACCTAGAACTTACCAAGAAGCTGTGAAATCCTCTGAATGGTGCGAGGCCATGAAAAATGAGATTATGGCCCTTTTTTAACCTTTGTTCTCTTATCTTAATCAATCTTAGGCAGTGAGCTATTTTATCCTTTGTTCACTTTTCTTTATTAATCTTCATTCCAACCCATCACCACATTCATATCAGAGCTTTGGTCATCATGGTTGGTAGTCGTCTTGGAAAAATTGATGCAAATTGAGCTAGAGAAAGAAATGCTAGTGATATTGAAAATGAACAATTGAGAAGACAAGCACAAGAACTTAGCAACGGTTGGCTCAATTTTAGCTCTTTCAAATTAATAATGGAGGAAATAATTCAAAGGAAGAACATATAAGTGAAAAAGAAGGAAATCCCTTTCATAATGGAAATCGCAATTATAGTAATGACCCTTGTTCTCATTCCCATTCTCGAAGAGTTGATAATCTTGATCCTGACTTCAACATTAATTTCGTGTGTAGCTTCATATTGTTGAAAAAATGATTGAATATAAAGACGTGCCTTATCATTCAAAAGTAAATTAATTACTTTGAAATTAAAAAAAAAAACAAAAAAGCAAGCCTCTTTATGGTGGGGCAATCTGAAAGGCGAAGAAACTGAGACGGACGAATCAAGATCACGACATGGGAGAAGATGAAAAGGAACCTAAGAGAATATATCTACTGGTTAATTAAAGGCAAGATGTTTTTCTTAAATTCTACAATTTCAAGCAAAAGGAGCTCTAAAAAAAGTAATTTTAAAATATAAAATCCATGTTTATCTCTAATTTAAAAGATACTTGATTGTTATATATATATATATGTATACAGAGATTTTAAAAGACCCGTACGGGTCTTTTAAAATCTCTGTATACATATCTTTTTTTCCCTTCTTGATTTCGTGCTTCATAGTTCTCTATCTTTTAGAAGGAAATCAAATTATTTTAAAAGTTTTGGGAAATTTCAAAAGGCACAAAAGTCTACAATTTTCTGAGCATCAAATTAAGGTTTTCAAAGGTTTAAGGTAGAATAATGAGGTACAAGTGGTCCTGTCTCGTTTAATTTTATTATTTTACGCTGATAAATATTATGCTAATGAAAAATATGATATGATACGATATAATATGGCCATCAAATACCAAATATATGTTATATTATGAGCTCTTATCAATTTCTAAAGATATGATGGTAAGACTATTTTGATATATTTTAAGATTGCAAAGCACTTATGTCCTATCGAGTATTTTCATATACTCACCATTTTCCCTACCTGTTAGAACGAGTCATTGTTTGGCGGGCGATGATAAGCTATCGTTATGCTTGGATTCATTGAAGTTAATATAGTGAATTTAGTGTAACGTGACTAAAATTTTGTTTCCAACATTCTCTTTAGTGTTATTATCATATGAATATTTTTAGGATTTGAAACTTGATTTATTTTAGTTATCGTCTATTATCTAAAATATAACAGGTGATGCACAGATTTATTTATGGAAATCATTTTTTTTTAAACTGGAATCTTTATGAGAAAAGTTATGATATGACATTATTTGGATTTCTTGTCAACTGTAAAAATTAGGGAACGTACTGTTAGTTAAAAACTACAGGTAATATGAATTAACTAAATTAAGCTATTAATTAAATTTCATATAAATTAGAGGAAGTTGTGTCAGAAACCAAATTTATTATTTATGCTTGCCTCGGCTTTGCCTCTTGCTTGTTAACCATATCTATTTAGTTATTTATTAAGCGCCGAATTACATTATAATTCATAAATTTTAGATATAAATTTATTAGATCTTTCCAAATATATAGGAATAAGATATTATGCAGATAAATCTTTGCTCTTTCCTTTTAGTTAATAAAGTGTATTAAAAATTTTACCTTGAGTAAATCATCTTTACATAAATTTATAAATATTTATTTGTGACGTTAAATTTTTAAAGAAACTTTTGATAGTGATTGAAATTTTAAGAATTTAGGTCTCTACATTTAAGTTGCAAAAGATAATTTGAAACATGTATTCATGCCTGTGCTCCAATGATGAAACATGTATTCAGGCCTACTCTTATGATTTTTTAAAGAAAATGAAGTTAATGAAAATCTATCTCATATGTTATGAAACATGTTGTCGGAAATTCGATTATCTTAATCGAAAGAATAAAATGAATCAGAAAATGAAATGCAGTAGATGAAGCGAGGTATGCCAAAACAAATCTCTTTAAGACAGATTTCGCTCTCCGATAAAGTGCAAACGGGATTGTGGACGTCTATCCAACTGTCACACATGACGAAGTGACGCCACATGTTACGTGTATGCCACCTAGGATGCCAACGCATCGAGCTTCCCGTTGCCATGTTATCGAACCATGAGTCCATTTTCGAAAACTATAAGGTTCTCCAGCTCCTCGCAATGATGCGTACGTACAAAGTGCAAAGAGCGCCTCTAAAGCACCTAATGCGAATTTTGCAACGTGCACAGGCCGAAGCCAAAGTCGGGGCCGCAGCGCGGCGCGGCGCGAGTGGTGCGAAACACTACTCTAGTGGTGGCTAGTTCGCTAGCCTTTGGCTAGCCAAAATTAGCTAAGTTGTATGTTACTTATTAAATTATAGCTTGTTCACACATCCCACTATATAAACAAATATTTTTTTCTTGTAAACTTTCGATGTGGGATTCCTAACCATGTATAAGACATTTAAAATAGACTTATCAACTTATGGACCTATATTGGAGACTTTTCCAATTCACCCAAATTAATTGCAATGGCTCACATAATTAATATCATATTTAATGATTTAAGACACAATAAAACTCAATTATTTCCAACAAAACATTCCTTGAAGAAATTCATGATGTTGTATAGGAGGAAATTCCAGCTAGCCTTCCATCCATGAGAGATATTCAACATCATATTGATCATGTTCCAAGTGCTCTCTTGCCAAATAAATCATCCTACAGAGTCCAAAAGAACTAGAAGAGATATAGAGACAAATTAATGATCTCAAGGCAAGGGGATTGACGAAAGAAAGCATGAATCATTCTGTGGTACTAGCTCTCCTAGTTCCAAAGAAAGAATTTTCATAGCAAATGTGTGTGGATAGTAGAGCTATAAATAAAAACACTATTGACTATCGTTTCTGTATTCCTCGACTAGAAGATCTTCTTAACCAACTTTTTGGAGAATCATGTTCTCTATGAATGGATGTATATTCCATTTGGTCTTTCCAATGCCCCAAGGAATTTTATGTGCTTAACGAATCATGTTTTCAAACATCTCATTAAAGTTGTTGTGGTATATTTTGATGATATTCTCATCTACATCAAAAATGAAGAGCAATACCTGAATCATCTTCAAAAAGTTTTCAACACTTGGAGAATACTAAAGTTACATGCCAACTTGAAGAAATGCAGATTTTTTACTAATATACTTATATTTTTGGGCTATATTGTTTCTGGAAAGGATCAAAATGGATCCAAGTAAAGTTGAAGCTATCTTGACTTGGTATACACAGAAAACAAGAAGCTATGCATTCTGAGAAGCTGTGATTAGAAAATCTTGTTGAGGAGATTATCATGGTTTAATCCAGAGTTTCTAATAGTTGGTCATCTTGACTCATTTAATTTTGACCAAGGTGTTGGGTTTTGATACCCTGTAAATCCGTTCGATGATTTAAAACAGATGTTGGATAAATTATCGACTCCAAAACAACTTATTCACTTGAACTTTGTCTCGATTGTGTTTAGGTTTTAGTTGTCTATATTGGCCTTTTTTGAATTGGTTTCATTCTTAGGTTTGTGTGGCCCAGATACTTAGCCCATTTAAGTGGATTAACCTAGCCCAATTTAGTAACCTAATGTTTGGCTTTATATACCATTTCCCTCCCAATATTGCAACCGTGTGTGTGTGTTACAACAGAGGATATAAAACTGAGAGAGAGGCAGCCAAGTCTTGGTGAGGTGATTTCAGATTCAACCATTGGTCCCTTCCATTCCTTCCTCCTTTTGTGATGTTGTAACCACCACCACCTTCGTGATCCTTTGTTGGTTAGTAGAGGGTAATTGGAGTGGGTGAAAGAGGCAACTAAATTGGAAAACGTTGTGGGTCAAGCTGAGGTCAGTGGAGTTCGTTTGGTTAGTTTTTCTGACCCCAAATCAAGATTTCTCGAAGATTTCCACTATACAAGACAAAATGAGAGAAACCCTAGTTAATCATGTGAGGACGCCAACCATTGACTAAAAATATGTTTTTTCTAACTTCATATATGAATTTTGAACAGTCCGTACATTCTTTTTTTATAAATAGCTTGAACTCTCCCATTTTGCATGAATTATGGCATGAAATTAGGATTCTGAGACAACTATAAAACAAGGAAAATAATATGTATCTAAGGGATTAGGGTGTACCAAGATAACATCAAATCCCTGTCTGTGATTGTGAGTAAACAAACGCAGAAGAAGTTCAATGCCAAATTTAAAATCGCCAAAAATTACTATTGATAACACAGTTTGACCATCTATTCATATCCACACTTCTTGAATTATCAAGATTACAACCGTGAGAGACATAAAAATAGAAAGATGGATGTAAATACATTATAGTGAGTTAGATAGGGAAAGATGTTTAGACTTCCATTCCTTATGAGGGACTCTAGAATTCAAAATAGATTGCAATACACCTTAATGAACCTTTTATCTTTATTCATTACAACTTGGTAATGAATAAAGACATGGATATTGAAGTAATTGTAGCATACATTGACATAAATTTTGGATCAAGATGCTTACTTGCAATGATGAATTCCAAGTTTTTTTAAATGGTTGAATCACCTTGCTTTCCAAAACTCCAAAATTACAATTTTCTTGCACTCCAATGGTCCAATCCCCATCACAATGGAAGTGGATTACTAGCTATAACCTAAATGTCAATATTTTTGTAAGATTTCATGCTAAAATAATGGTTCTAGGTGACTTTCAATTTTATTGATATTTTCCACACAATTTTTCACCATTTTATTGTCATCTTCTCCCTCTCTTCTTTGCTAAACAAAAAATTAGATATTTTATGGGAGTCATGGGAGGTTATGTGGAGTTGTGAGTTGGGTCACTTCACATGGGCGACCCATGATCCATATTTTCTAACATCTCTCACTCGCACAATAGTTAAACACAATTGAGTTCTCCTTATGTTCATTCATCCAGACAATTTCAAATCGAAAACTGGATTTGAATACTAAACATGTTTAATGGATTAGCAAAATCCATTTCGATTATTTGTTACAATCTCATCCTGATATCTCATCAAGATAACTAATTCATGTACACAACATGATCATTATGTCTCATCTCAGCATACTTCAAAAAGTCTAAGGCTATTGCTCGTGTGAGTAAACCAACTCAACTTATTTGACATACTTTATATGTGCATGCAAAATATTATCTTGTAATCCCAACAATAGATTACACATGAACTCAAAATTGTTCATGTATAGGCACATAAAACTCAATCAAGGTTTTTTTGATACACTAAGTATCATTTCAAAATTGTTCATCTATGTGCATATAAAATCAATCAAGAGTTTTGATATACTAAGTATCATATTCAACGTAATTTTAAATATTCGACATTACCGACAAGTACATCTCTAAACATCTTTAGAGTATGATGATTACATACCATCATTTATATAGATATATTGCAAAGATATTTTATTTACTAATGTCTCTCACAGAAATATTATTGAGTGTTTGGTTCCATCATAATATTTGAGTTCATCAACACATAGGATAATTACATAACTATCATGGATCTCATAATCACAACTAGTATCATTAGATGCCCAATATATCTATACCAAACAATTTCTTCAACTGTTAAGATATATATAATAAAATATACTTCTTTCTACTCTATATAGCAAGATTGCATAAGTCGAATAACTATTTGTTCTCAACTAACTCTCATCTTTAATCGATATTTGTATATATACTCTAATCACAAGTTATTCTTTCGACGACAAATAGAATAACGACAATAGCATTCTTCAGGTATCACAATATCATTTCTAAGGACAATATCGATACCTACTGACTAGGTCTATGGCATGACAAATATTATGGCAACTATACAACATAGCATACTTCAATTCATAATCACACTAGATATAGTTCTTTGGATATTCCTTTGTACACTTATAGAGTCCTTGAATATATATGTGAAGACTCATATGGTCACCTTTCTACATATGAACATCAACATGGTATTAATTTCACAATTAAAAATATTCTAGAATCTTTTTGGTACACAGCTCTTTTGACAGAGAAATAAGACTAGAATAATTTTTTAACATAAAATATACAATTTTCTAAACCCATGTCCTTCGTCTCAAAAATTAAGGACCATCATTTCAAAATGGTCTCAATACACTCATTCTCATACTTAGCTCTTTTGATTTCACGTAAATAGTTCTATGAGTGGACAAACTTAAATATTTTTCAAGTATTGATAAATTAATTATATTATTATACATTTTATGCAATTCGGTGAATTATTTGTCCAATTATATGATTAATGTGGGAATATTAGTTCATTATGNTTCTCATACTTAGCTCTTTTGATTTCACGTAAATAGTTCTATGAGTGGACAAACTTAAATATTTTTCAAGTATTGATAAATTAATTATATTATTATACATTTTATGTAATTATGTGCATTATTTGTCCACTTACATGATTAATGTGGAAATATTATTTCATTATGATATATGTGGAATTTTAAAGATTTTGTATGGATTATTTGTAAATTGGAGTGTCAGACATATGTGATATTGAAATCGACAAGAAAAGTACCCATGCTTATATACTTCTAGTTCACTGAGGGACATTGGCCGTGTTTTATACTATTGAGGGGTTTTGACCGTTTACATATAGTTCACTGAGGGGCATTGGCCGTGTTCTAGAATTGATTATGATTGTGACTATTTTCGTTCATTGAGGGGGCTTGAGGCCATGGTGGAAGTGTTTAGCCCAAGGGGCGGATTACAGATTTCAGTCACAGAGTTTATTTTCGGTAGATTTTCCGATACATTTGATGTGATGAGATGATTGTATAGATGTATGTTGATGACCATATCATGATTATGAGAATGATTCTTGTTTTGATCATTAATTTCTGATGTTATATTGTGTATTATTAAATAATATGAACTCGATTTTCGATAAATATGTATAAACGAGAAAGTATAACTATTTTTAAATTTTCCAATGACTAAGCTATTGGCTCATATATTTTTCCATAATTTTCCTTAGGGATAGTATTGGTTCTTGATAGCTTGAAGAGCCTGCTGATTTTAGAGTTTTAGCTACATAATATGATGCAATTTTGTAGAGCACAAAATATTTGTTTGGGCCCATCACACTATATTTTTCATAAACATGTGATTCTTGTGCATATTTTGTAGTAACTTATAGTATGCTTTTAGTGGTGGACTTGGCATCTAGTCAGTATCTACCATCGGCGCACGTCACATTTCAGGTCCACTAGGATGATTCGGGATGGGTCGTATCACCTACCATCAGACTTTTACATAAATACAATAAATTTAATCTACAAGATAAAATTTTGTACGAGATTTAACCCTGTTAAAACTCAAGTAGTGGATGACTGTATTAGGCTACAGGTATAACTAAAAAGTTACCACAATCTATAAAAGCCTTTAACATGAAACTTATAATTCGATTCATGTCGATCTCTTCAATGAATTCGCAATTGAGAATGAAAATACATTCTATAAGTCTATTTGGAATAATCTAAACTTAAACACATTATCATGGCTAGCATCAGCATATAGAAGTGAATCTAACTACTAAGAAAAATATTTATCAAACTCAGTATACTTATATTGAGTCTAACTTTTCTCTAAAAAAATGAGCTTTATTTATCATAACCTAATTAGTTTTCCATTTAATTTTTAAGAACCAGAATGTTCACAATAAACATAAAGTCCAATTAGAACTTTCACCACTTCTCAAATTAGGTTGGAATTCTATACTTCATACATATTTCAATCACTTTCTTCAAATTTCTCAACTGGTTTTCTAAACCTATAATCATTGAAAGTAAATAACTCTTAACTCCCAGTCGAAACCAAGAATTATTGAAATTAGATAGTTCTTAAATAGCTCTTATTCGAATAGATATCTCACAATTGTAAACAGATTACCCCCACTTGAATCAGAAGTTTAAAC
>CAIGRP010008369.1:0-21455 GCA_903798385.1 Fraxinus cuspidata | reverse complement strand
GGATTCGGTCTAAACCCCACACGCGAGCGCCGCCACCGCCGTCCGGTCGGCTGGCCGACCAGATCAGCACGGCAAGAGCCCGGTCCGATCCGTGTTCGTGTTCATGTGCGGGTGCGTCCTTATATTATATTATCTTTTTGGACAAAATTTATTTAATTTTGTATCAAATTATAATTAATCAAATTCTGGGTACTTAATGATATTATTATTTTTTATGGGTTTCTTTTCGAAATGAATTTTAATTTTTTGACCGAACCTTGCTGTCATTCGGGTTTTGGAGGTTGTGTGAACAGTTGCGACTGTTCTGAAATGGCTTGAANATTATTATTTTTATTGGCTTATTTTCGAGTAATTTATTTATTTTTTCTGACCGAACTTTGTTGTCTGTTCGGGTTTTGGGGGCTGTCTGAACAGTGGCAACTGTTCTGAAATGGCTTGAAGGTTGTTCGAATGGCCACGAACAATTCTATAAATAGTCTGTCTCGGTACCAGAAAAATTACACAATTTTCATTGCAATCATTCTCTGCTTTGAATCTCTCTCACCTCTCTCATTTCAATATTGTTGTCAAAGTGAAAAACACTTCGTTGAGTTCGTTAAAACTCCTACAGGTTGCTGTGCTGATTTTAGGAGACAAAATTCGTTCTATCCTGGAAACGATTGATGAACATTTTTAGCACTTGTGAAGGCAGTAAATTCGTTTTAAGGAAATATCGTGAATTCGGTGGGCTCGAATTATACTGCGATCATTTTGGTCTAATTTTTACGCTAAGATAATCTTGTCGTAACATTGAATGAGGCTTTTATTTTTCAGAATAACACAAATAACAAAGTTTGGGGCCAGGAATAAGTTGAGTAGTTCATCCACATTTCTAGGCATGATTACTTGAGTAAAGATGATAAGAACGATTTATGGTGAACTGGCTGATTAGCTATTTTCGTACGAGTGCATGCAGTTAATCTAGTAGTAGGAATGTGCACCGGCTAGATACTTTTATTTTTTCAAGATGACAAGGTCTTACCGAACATACTTATTCAATATGGTTGAATTTAAATCCAATGTTCGCTAATGACTGATGTTGTTCACCTAACCTCTTACCAATATGATATTGTGCCCAAACACAGCCACAAATTTGTGTCTCGCGTGGAAAACGAAGGTACATAATGTGAAAATTTAATTAAGCAGAAAAAATAAAAATGAACAAAAAAAAATATAATGGATAGTCCAATGGACAGCATGGGGTTGACATAAAAAACATTTTACAGAAACTAATTTATCATAAACCTGGGAAGTTGCTAATATAACACGACCATGAAATTTCTTGACGTCACGTCTGACGTCTCAACTTATTTTTATTCAGATTCTCTGTCTTCTTCTCTTAAGAGAGGTTCCTTTTGCATTTCTTTGATTCTATCCATTTCGTCGTTGTCCATCTCTATATCTGGATGCAACTATAGTCAGACATATAGAAATAAGTATTATTATTTAGCATCATTAGTAATATAATATCAGTTTAGATGATTTTATGTATCATTAAATGAAATGCTCAATTAAATTAATCACAAAATTTCACATTTAGTTGAATCTATCACAAAATGCAACACAAATCGGTGTTCTAACACCACTGATACTAGATAGCATTATGCTACAGAAATAAATTTCTAATATATTTGTCATTTGGTATTTAATGTTAAATGTGTAATTGAAATCATTTAAAGTTGTTAGGTAAAATTAATTAATTTATTTAAATTGTGTGACATCCCCTTATTGAAGTAATTTATATTGTCAAAGTTACGATACCTCAACATTTTTTATGAATAATACTATCTTAAAAATATATATGTCATATTTAATTGGATATATGTGCTTGTTCGGGAGAGTTTTAATTAATTTGTTGTACATGTGGCTCATATAGAATGGAACACAAGATTATTGGATCAAATTGGCCGATACCGGAGTTGAGCGAAGTGAGGGGAGTGGAGAGACATCATCGGCTTTGTGGTATTAACTGTTAGTTTATCAATGACGCTGAATATGTTGGGGGTGCAGGGCAACACCCCTACAATACGATACATGCGTATTTTTCTTGTACATGCCCTAAAATTCTGTATGTATTTGAGTTTGGGCTAGGATTAGTATAAATACTAATGATGTAATCATATTATTAATATTGAATAAGATTTTCCCTTCATTCTTTGTGGATGTAGGCACATCATTGAACCACGTTAAATATTTATGTTGATTTCTCTATTTCATTTCATTATTATTTTACGCTTAAAATCCAAAAAAAATTTAATCGTTAGGCAAAATGTGCAAATAAAAATATATATTTAACTAAAAGTGATTATGATTTAAACTCTCCCAAACATGTTTTTGATGTCATCTAGATGGGTAAGCACCACTGGAACTACGTAAAATTAATCGAGAGAAATAACTAAAAATTAAAATCTTTTTTGAGTAATGCTATTCATTATCCGCGCCACTCTACATGACAACGAGCTCCATGATTCATTGTCTAATGAAAGGGATTTACTGTCACCTAAACTAATGATGTATATCAGTATTCTCTTTCTTTAGGCCACATCAGAGTTTTGTTGTCAACTTAGCCCATTTTGGCAAATATTTTTAAGTTATTTATAATCGATCAAATAACTTGTTATCAACATATTCTATGGGACTTTCAAGTATTACTCACTTATCAAAAACACTTTTCTATTTGCTTACATAGACTTGGCTCCTTCCACTATTTGGGAGCTTATGGTTTCACATTATACTTCATTCCTCGATGATACTGTTAACCCTTCCCTCATGGTCAAAGGCATAGGGAGAGGTTAGGGCTAGGCCTTACCCCCTAAGGCCTCCGCCCCTGCTCATGGTACTACATCACTATTGATCACCAATAAATATCTAGCATTCAAATAATTTATAAACACTTCACAAATATGTAATCAATATCATAATCAATTTAGATTTATGAAATTCAATAATTGAGTAAATATCATGATAAAGCTACTTTGTTAGAAAAATTTGACAGAAAACTTGGCATACTTACAAGCAGATGATTGGATAGAAAAGCTGACTATGTTTTAACTATTTAATGATAGAATGTCATATAATATTATGTCTAGTTTTATATCAACTTTGATATTCATGTAGCATGACTATAAATATCATGATTTTTTTTTACACTTCAAAGTTCACGAACAATTTGCGAGCCTTAATAAATAAATAATTCCTCTCGAGTATAGTACATTTTACACTAACCTTCTATAGGATAACGAACAACCTAGCATATGTTTGAGCTCCATTTTTTTCAAAGAATATTTTTATAAAATTCATTTTTTATCATACATTATCTTATAAAATAAATTTACACGTAAATTTAAAAAAAAAATTCTATTTTTTAATCATGCGTTAAAAAAAAAAGTCATTATTTCAAAATTTATATTCCCTCGGAAATGGAGCTCAAATAGAAGCATAATGAAATGTGTGATTGAAAAGTTGTAAATCTCATAAAATATGTTATTAAAATAGATTATTGACATTGACTTGAATTAAAATCTTAATTATAATTTCTACCAAACAAGACTTAACTAGTTAAGTGCACGCACACAATAGAACAAACATTATGTTATATGCAACCATGCATGCTCAAATTATGCAAGATTTTACAATATTGCTATGCGGCCATGGAGGGTTTGACACCCTTCTTGAAAGGATACTCATAATAAGGGAATACTTTTTTGAAATTTTGTGTTTATATGGGTCCCACTCTCATGTAAGTGCCGGTCAAGTAAGGTGACAAACTATTTCCGATAAAGGAGCTTAATTCAAGATTTTATGCACAAGTCATCACTTAAATCAATACTTTGTTTATTTTTTTAATTAATTCACAAAACTATATAATATGCATTATTGACAGATATAGATACGATAAGATAATATTTAATTGTGTTGAGGGTTTGTTGACTAAATGTATAATGACTACAATTTTTTTTACACTTTTGCTGACACATGTTGAGGTGGTCCTTGATTTAAACTTCATTTCTTCATATCAATGCCCAACATGATGTCACATTAGCATCTGTCAATAAAAGTGCAAAATAATTTCTGTATAAGTAGCGTAATTGAATTAATAATTAATGATTAACACTGTCTCCCTCTCTCACTACTTTAATATTAGGACAAGAAATGTAATTTGAATTAGTCATCTAGAACAGTTGTATATTAATTAAAATTTTCGACTTTTGTGTTACGTGTCAAAATCTTGAACTACATAGCATTTAATTATCGAAGTTCTGCTATTTGATGGAGATGGGTTTCCCACTTGATCAAAGAATGTATCACAAAACCAGGTCCCAGAGGTAGTCCATGTTACTAGAATTGTATTATTTGAAAAAGTTAGAAACATTCATGATACTTTGGCACATTAGACGGACAAAATAACCAAAAAATTCGATTACACTCATGATATTTCGACTTATTAGATGGGATAAAACGGGACAAAATATCCAAAACTTTCAATCACACTTTAATTCATTAATTGCATCGAATCTTGTCCAATCCAATTCCATCAAGCATCCTTCAAAAGAGATTGATTAATGTTATTCCTAATAAGCAACTACAGTAGTCATCATACGTGTCAGCTTGTTATTTAAAGCATTAACTAGTTATCTGGGGCAACAGAATTATAAAAAAAAAAACTAATGTCTCAAATAACAAGTTCTCACATATAATAATTACGGTAGTCGCAGATTATGAATTTTAACAAATATATATCCAAAAACTACATTTTAAGAAATAAAAGTGTAAAAAAAAACAAGTACAAAAAGATATATGTTTGTCTCTTGAACTAATGAATGCAATATAAAGACTTGTATGTTAAAACCCTAACTAAATTCATCAGAATTTAATAACTTTTCTACTGTACAAGAATTTACACATTTAACCTCTCTCTTGAGATTGTAGATTGAGACTCTGGAGCCCTTTTTTCTCTATTTGCAAACCACTGAACTGTTTTTTTGGCAATAGGCAGCCATAACCTTCTCAATTTTTCCTCCTTAAAATTATTTTCTTGAACATGAGAAGAATCTCTGTTGTTGAATCTTTGATGGCTTGTTATTTCAGACATTGATCTCTTGTCTGAATTCGAAATTTTCGACCCGAATCTTGAGTTTTGTTTGGATTCATCTGAGGTTGTAGGAAAACTTGGAAATGGGAAGGAGTAATCACTCTGCTTGATTTTGTCCTCAAAAACTCTTTTTCTTTCCATCTCCTTCTTTATACTTATGATCTGTTCATTTTCTTCCTCAGCCATATTTTTCGTTTCCATGGATTTTTCTTGCTCGTTCCTCGAATCCAAAGAAGAAAATCTTCGACTGGAAATGTCGTTAAGCATCTCCGAATTCAAGAACATCAGGTCGGAAGAACTTACGTTGCTCCAACGATTCTTCAACATAACATCGGACACAGTTATTTTGTGATTGAATTTGTGAAGAATTTTCTTGTCTTTTTCGTCAGGATCATCGACAATTTCTCGTATAGGCAATTCTTCTTCCTTCTTGCTCTTATCAGAAAATTTTCTGAAACTGTTGCCAATGCTAAATCTTGAAGATCCTTTAAAACGTTCCTCTCTTTCAACATATAATTCTATGTTGGATTCCTCTCTAATATCTGATTGATTTTTCCATAAAAATCTCAAACTATTCGAATATGTCAATTCTGAAAGATCGTCAGCACTTACTTCCTGCCTGCAAAGAGGACAAGTCGAGTGTTTTTCGAGCCACTGATCAACACAATCAATATGAAATGCATGTTTACACTTAGGCAACAACCTAAGAATCTCAATATCTTCAAATTTCGACAAACAAACAGCACATTCAAGGCCTTCCCTCCAACCCTTAAGCGCAGAAAATCTAAAAAAGGGCAGGGATTCGATTGCTGTTTTATCGATTCCTGAAGCACGAGACCTTGATCGAGCCAATCCATCTTCAATTTGCAGGTTCATGTTATGTACAGACGGCACGCGGTGACAGAACTTTGCATAAAGAATAAGGATAAAAGTTAAAGAAAACATGATCGAGAGAATACCAATTACAACTGCTAGACTTGGTTGAAAATTGTTGATTGCATCTTGTGAATTCGGCGCTTGCTCTTCATTTGAAGGAATTTGTGCTTCCACATAGAAGAATATGAACATCAAATGGAACAACAGCGCTTTTATGCCTGATGGATTCATAAAGAAATCTCGAACTTTTTCGAAACACTGTATTTTACCCAAGGAATATATATATATATATATATATATATATATAATCAAATACTTATCTTGTATGTAGAAGTCTCCAAAAGGTATTTGACAAATTAGTTGTTCGATTGGTACCAAAATTCAAGTTAAGTCTCTCATAAAATAGGGATCTTGAATTCAAAACCAAATGGTCGTGACAGAAATTCGTGAAAGGTAAAATAAGCTCAAACTCTCCTAAAAAGAACAGTACGTAAGAGAATGATCGAGTAGAAACCTTGGGTTATTTTTTGTAACGATTCAACATCTATGCCCAAGTCGTTAACTTACAACTTTATGTCCCGTCCCCCAAGATTCGAACCCAAAATCTCACATTATGAGAGATTTAAGTTAAATCGTATTTGTTTCTTCATAGATGTTTTCTGGTTTATAAATTAAAATAATTTATCTGATCAAGAATAATAAAAGGTCAAAATTGATTGCATCACAAAGGCTCCTAAAATATCGAGAAAGTCAATGGCTGGGTAAGTAAGTAGCTAAAATGCATGTAGGTGCTTCCCTGGCTATGGACTTTCGTCTTATCATTTAAATTCTTATTATAAAGTCAGCTTTTGATCTCTCCATTTGAGCCAACTAACATTAGCCATTATTGACTTAATTTATTTTCTAGTATAATCTACCTATGAGTTGAGCTCATGCAATACGATATACGATTTGTTTAGTACAAATTCAAATTCAAATTCAAATTTTAATATAATTCAAAGTTAACAATCAATTATAACCACACATTTTATGAAATCTACAACCTTGCAACCACACATTTTATCAACTTTTTTTAAAAGTTATTAAAAATCTAATATTAATTCCCACTAAACAGGTAAATAGTATATACACGTATTTGTCTATTTCTTTTTTCTAGGACAAAACGAATTGACTAATAGAAAACGTACATATAAGGGATCGAATATATAATGATAGAAATAATATCAATATTAGAGCATTTGAAACTTGGACCTAATACCATCTAATAGAAGTGTGAAAATAACCGAGTTGTTACTAAAACCAAACTTTGAATAAGCTCAAATTAGGGATGACAAAATTTCCCAACTCTCGCCCCACCCTGCATAGTTCCATCTTAAATAGTAAACGATGAGGGGATGGGAGAAATGATCACTGCTCCCAATTTTATTTTTTTAAATTATTGTTATTATTCAGTTTAAATTGTATTAAAAAATATATAAAATAATACAAAAAATAATTAATTAACAAAATAGAGAAAATAGATATATTTTAATCCCACCCCACTTCCATCCCTACACCTGCTTTCATGCCGTTTCTCAAAAATTTCTGAAGGGTCCCGACCTTGCCTCCATCCCATTGGATGGGTTAACGATCTAGCCATGGAGTGGTCATATTTTTCAATTTTCTAGATCAACTCGTTAGCCCATGCAAAAAGTGGACTAAATGGGTTTATTTTTATTTTTTAAAATTCTTTCGAAATCAAATTTTCGCAAACCTAGGCAGAGTATTTCCTCGATTAGGCAATCTAATCGGGGCAGGTGAATTATTGTCTTGTTTAGCCCTTCTAAACTAGGGAGGAGGACTGACCCACTGCTGAAGCCGATTATAATTTGTTAGATAATAAGTTTGTAATCTTATACATAATCACAAAATATCCGGCATGCTTTTCTAAGATGTACATGCAACATAATAATGGGCGCAAGGGATTTTCATGTAGATAATATAATGTCACAAACATGACAGATAATGCTTAGTAAATACCAAATAATATCAGTTCGACAGCATTGACGATTTAAAATGGGAGTAATGTAATTTAGTATCAATGGTGTTCAACATTATATAGTAGTACTTTCGACATTTAATCAAATGTTCAATTAAATACATAAAATTATGGTCCATCTAATAGAATCTGTGTTAAATTGTGGAGCGTAATTATTGTCCCTATGGAGGAGAGCAGGTAAGTAGATCGACCTTCACGGTGAGGTTTGGGTTGGAAGGGGTTTGAGTCTTTTGTAAATTTCGATATTGCCTTGATTTAACTTCTAAATAGGAAGTCTTCATTAGACTTTTAGATTATCATCATAAAGAGAGAGAGAGAAGATAGGTGTACATTTTCATTTGTTAACTTATTTTCATTATAGTGAATTATTACAACAGTGGAAAGTAACGTAATCTCACGTTCCATCGAACTTCTATAAATTTGTATCTTTATTTCTTTCTACTAATTGATTGCTCTCCGTTGAATCGAATTAAGGTTTTCAATTCTAAACACTATTATATGCTGAGAACGATATTGGATGGATAGCATTATTCTTTAAAATAGTGATGTGGTGGATATAGATTTAGCATTTATGCAGCATCCCTAGGACGACGGGATGGGTTGATCCTTTATTGCTTTTTATTTATTTTTTGGTTTATTTTAATTGAGTCATTAATTATTTAGCTTAGGGTTGTTTTCATCGTTTTGGTGTTGTAGGGTTTTCACCGTATTTTTGCACTATTTAAATAGTGGTAGGACAAAAGAATTTTTTGTTGAATTTCAATAAAGATAAATACTTAGAAATTTTTTTTCAATTATCGATAATATCAGTATTTGTGAACATTCAAATAATTCGTAATCAATGTTCATTGATTGCTTCTCACTTTTGCTTACAAAAAAGAATTATGGTATATAGCGTTATTGATTATAGAGCACCATGTTAGAATAACTCTATTATGTGGGCTTCCATTTGATTGCGAATTTTACGGGTTAGATGTATGATTTGTAATGATACTGTGATTAGGCCCAATATCTTAGTGATCACTTGGGTTGTTGTACACCTTACGTGCTATATTATTATAATGTTGTAATTTTATGTGTGCCGGAATTATGTAAACCCTAATTAGGGTTAGAGTCAGTAATGAGCCGACTTTATGATTCCCTATATAATGGCTAGGTCTTCTCTCTTCTCCATATTGTTTTGGATTGCCCCATTGACGACTGATTATTTTGAGGAGTAAGGAGTGGAAGATATGACTGATAATATTCATACATAATAATATCTTCTGCAAGTATGAATTTCAAACTATTCATTAGTATATGTGATTCTTCTTCTTAGCATGATTATTAAATAATTACAATACACCCGTCTATCTGACGTTATGAAATATATTCAATTAAAAGTGAAATTATGTGATTCATTTAAATGAACATTTCATTTAACGTCACTAGCACTGTCATTTATACTAATAGTAAATATCAATGATACTAAATAGCATTACTTTTAAAATAAATAAATAATAGGTACACAAATTTGAGATTGACTACTGATGGATTTGCGGCCCAATAAAAACAAATACTCATTTAAAATGTGTGAAACCCAATAAAGGTATCTTTCAACCAAAACAAGAACAATCCAGTATTGCTAAAAGCCTTAGTTAATTTCACTTTTTCATATCAAAACGTCTGTAAATTTGAAAGTTACAAATAAAACTGATACTTTTTTTAAAACTTAAAACTCCTCAGCATTGCCAATAGTTAAAAATTGTGCATGGGATGAGATTTACCCAGTGCGCACTCACGAGTAGCGGCTACGGGTTCTTACGTCAAAAAAAAAAAAATTTGTGCATTTTTTAACCTATTAAATTTGCAATTTAGTCCCCAGATTCTCAAACCTCCTAAATGAAGCCCAAATTAGTTTCCTCGCAATTAATGATCTTATTTTCACTAACTGCGTGAAATTGATCAATTTCCCCATCTAAGGCATAACTTTCATATTTGTATTTTTAAGTCCCTAAAAATTCAAAAATGTCAATTTACCCAAAACTCGACCTTTTTCAAATTTTAATAATTTTTTAATCATTATGATTTACTTCCTGAATAATTTCACTCGACTAATGAGATACTTCTTATATTCTTCACTAAGAAAACAGGAAAATTAAAAATTTACTTAGAGTCCTCAACTTTTGAAACTTTACAAAAGAACCACATAACATATTATTCTTAAGGTTTCGAGGTATTCCATGAGCATCAACGTTGATGTAGATAAGAAATTGGGTGGGATTAGCCGAGGTGACTGCCACATGCTTTCTTCACTAGAATAACTTCTTGTACCATGAAGAGATTTAATCGGGCGAGTATTTTAGAGAAAATCAACTGTGTTGTATTGATATACATGATATGTACAAAGTAACATAAATATGCTAAACTACTACACCAATAAACTCGATATGTAATATAATAATATTTACAAAAAGCTATCGATGACGAGTTGGTGTGTATCGAGAGAGAGTCAAGAGGACTTCTGCGGGGGATTCTTTAATCGCAACCAGCCTAGCTGACTTAATGATGGCCGCACACGAGACCACTTCGATTATGAGTTGTGGGATGTGAACATAGTGACCCTAAAATAATTCCTTATGTCCCTACCGTACTCTAGCATGGTACTTTTTATTGTCAAAATTTATGCATTTACCTCTCTCTTGTGGTTGTGAGTGTAGAGTACTGTGGAGCTCTTTTTGCAAACCATTGAACTATTTTTCTTGCAATATACAGCTTTATCCTTCTCATTATTTCTTCCTCCTCCATGATACGTATAGTTTCTATACTTAAATGGTGATATTTTACGATTCTTTGAATAAAATACTACCTAACTTGTCTAATGTTGTATTTTTTTGGATAAAACTCGATATTTTGATGAAGAATTGAAGAAAAGAATGCAAAAATAATGAAAAGGGGCGAAATCCAAAAGTCTGGGACTAAATTTCAGACACTCCATAGATGAGACGGGCAAAATGAAGATCGAAGATGCCAAGGATTTAATTGGATAAAATTGGAAGATAACGAAACAAGATTAGAAGAGAAAATGGCTTAAATGAAGCAAATTCAAAGTGCGGAGACTAAAGTGAGAATGCTCAAAAGTTGTGACAAACCTCGGGATGAAGATTTGAGAGTGTTATGTGTCAATTGGATTCAATAAGAAGTCAAAAGAAATGAAATATAATCAAAATAATTTTTACAAATCAATTTCCAACCACATGAGGCATATTCTATGTTTCAATCAGAGTTTGAGAACCATTTTTGAAATAGTAAAAGTTAGAATTAGAAACATTCTACTTCTAAAATATTTGTAGTCATTTAAGTTAGCTTTTCAATTCACTCTGAATTACCTAAAATCGAATATCGGGAGAAAAAATTATGACTAAAATATTGAAGGCTGTATAGAGACAAAATAATGTGCACGCGAATGTAACTTTGATTGAAACTCTTTTGGAAGGTAACTGGGACGTGAATTTTAACTTAATTTCATCATCTAGAATATAAACCTTTGGAGGAGCTCTCTCTCACCTCTCAAAAATTTTATTCATATCATTAAATCATTCAAGATCGAGGGTAAGCATCAAGATCAAGACGGATTACACAAGATTGTTGAAGAATATTAATCCATTTTCAAGATTGAAGTCATTTCCACTTTCTTCTATCTTTTCTTGATTCGGGTGATGTTTTCCATATTACCTTGTATGATTTAATTAGTAGGATGATATGTTGGTTTGTCTTTTGTATTAGATAAATGATGAACCCTATTATTTGTTTATTTTAATTTAAGACAATTGGTTTAGTATTTCTTGATTGATTTTGCATTTCTATTGAACTATTTAATTACTTGATCGCCAATTAAATACTAAGTTGCTTGTTGTAGTTTATACTCACAATAAATCCAGAACACGGCAAAATCAACACATGAGCAATATGTATTATGAATAATATTTATGGCATATGCAATCATGTGTGATAAATCATGTGAATTATGCATGTTTTTTATATGAATTCAGACTAGGAATATGGTCGAGTCATGTTAAATATATGTTTAATATATCTTGGAAAAAATATTGAATAAAAGACGATTATCAATTTTCCTGAATGCATGAATTTACTATATTACAAATTAAGAATTGAATTAAATGGCAATAGGGGATTCAAGATTTCAATATAAATATTCACATATTAGATGAATATTTTATTTGCTTTTTTAGTTTAGGATTGGTATAGAAAAGATACAAACCATCTCTTTTGATATTAAATGACTTCGAATTTGATAAAAGCTATTGAATTAGATATTAAACCTTATTTCTCGTAGGAACGATAAACTTGAAACTCGCTATTTTTATTACTTGTACAATGATCTCTCGCGCTTGTGGGTTTCACACGAACACTCCACTTTATTTTCTTGTACACAAAAAGTTGTTAAATCTTGGATTAACTGTGATTTCAGACATTGATCTTTTGTCAAAATTCAAATTTTTTATCCAATTCCTGAATTCGGTTTGGACTCATCTGAGGTTGTAAGGATATATTCAAATGAAAAGAGACAATCACTTTGCTTGATTTGCTCTGGATAACTTTTTTATTTTCCTTCGCTTTCTTTATATTTATGATTTGATCATTTTCCTCCTTAAACTGTATTTTTTGATTCCATGAATTTGTTTTCCTCGTTTCTCGAAAGCTGAAAATCTTCGACTGGATATGTCGTTAAGCATCTCAGAATTCAAGAACATTAGGTCGGAAGAACTAATGTTGCTCCAACGATTCTTCAACACAATAATGGACACAGTTATTTTGTGATTGAATTTTCAAAGAACTTTCTTGCTATTTTCGTCGGTATCATCAAAACTTTCTCGTATAGGCAATTCTTCTTCTAGCTTCTTGCTCTTATCAGATAATTTTCTAAAACTTCTGACAATGTTAAACCTTGAAGATCCATGGAAATTCTCTTCTTTCAACATATAATTCTATAATGGATTCCTCTCTAAACTCCAACTAATCATTATTGCATAAAAATCTCAAACTATTTGAATATATCAACTCTGAAGGATCATCAGCACTTACTTCCTGCCTATAAAGAGGGCAAGTCGAGTGATTCTTGGGCCACTGAACGACACAATCAATATGAAATGCATGTTTACACTTTGGCTAGAGTCGAAGAATTTCAATGTCTTCAAATTTCGACAAGCAAACTACACATTCGAGGCCATCTGGCCCTTAAGCGACGAGAATCTATAAAAGGCAAGGATTTGAGTACTGTTTTATCAATTCTTGAAACATGAGATATTCTTGATTGAATGAGTCCATCTTGAATTTGCTAGTTCATGTTCTGAACAGACCTGTGACAAAATCTTGCATAAAGAAGGATAAAAGTTACGCAAGATATAATAGAGACAAGACTAAGTACAGCCGCTAGACTCAGTCGAAAAAAACTGCTTGCATGTTGTGAACTGGGTTTGTAATTAATGACCAAGTAATATAATGATGAATAGAGTGTCGAATCCACGCGGACTATATGTTTGACTAAGTTAAAATTAACTGCAACTTTAATCAAATAACAAATAAATTGTTGTGATTTTTCTATGCTAATCCCTAAATTATCAATTAAACTAGTGAAAACAAGTAATTGTGTTTTTCAAATATGTAAGATGCATTACAAAGATATCGAATCCCTATTGTTATTCCACTTTTTAGTGTAACAATTAAAGTGACAATTTCAAATCATTCATGTTAGTCAATGTTCTTAATTTAATGAAAAGTCTATCTCGATAGCGATCAAATATATTCCCCTCATGTGAACCTTTCATCTCTATAAGAAAGATACAAATATAATAAATGCATTAACAAGTATTAAAACACATATTGGAAGCATATAAAGCATAGATGTGTATCTTTATCTTCTGTCGAATTTTACAATATTTATTATATTGTACTTAAACTCTATTATTTATCTCGATAACAATAAAATTCACCAATATTTCAATTGGTGATCAAGTAATTGAAAAAAACAATAAAAATAATAATAAATATCTACAAATCAAACCAAATTAAAGTCAAAATAATTAATTAAAAACTAAAAAAAAAATCATAATAAGGTTTCATCTTATCATAACATTGTATAAACGAGCTTAATATATTGGAATTATAAGAAATCGTATTAAATGTATAGAACTTCACCCATAATTGTGAATTAATGAATGAAGGAAGATGAATCTTGATGTTCTTGAATTTCTTTCAAGCAATCTTGATAAATCTTCAATTATTCTTTCAATTCTTTTCCCCAAAATTACAAGTTAATCTCCAATTATTGAATTCTTGAACTTCACTTTTTGAAATCTTCTCACAATATTTGATTTTGCCCTTTTTTGTGATGAAAATTGAGTGAATATTGTAGTATGAGATGTGTATGAGATATGTTAAATATGTATTCTACTGTTAGGTATTTGTGGGAGTAGGAGATTGGTTAAAATCACATCTAAATTGATTTCCAAAAGAGTTCCAAATAAATAAGGAAAGTTACCTTCAAGTGTACATGCTTTCTTTTTTTTTTTTTTTGCACAATAGTCAGTATTTTGGTAATTACTTCTCTCCCGATATCCAATTAATACGATTCAAAATGAATTGAGAAACTAATTCAAAACACTACAACTTTATCAGAAATATAATTTTTCTAATTCGGACGTTTACTGTGCCAGAATGAATCTCAATCTTCTACTAAAAATATGGAATATAACTTGTGCAATTAAAAATTTATTTTGATAATATTTTATTCATTTTTCTTTTTACTTCTAATTGCATCCAATTTTCTCCTAGAAATCTTCAAACAATTGTCTTCCGGTCTTAATCAACTACTGAATATTTGCAATTTGATTCTCAAACTTTAGACTTCGTCATTTTCACCAATTTTCGCTTCTTTCTTTCAATTTCTCATTCAACCATTGAATTTTACATATATAATAAAAATTACAACAATTTAGGATAAGTTTTATCAAAAGAACTATAAAATATCGCTATTTTATGCCTCGAATAAGTGTATAAAATATATTTATCAAACACCCCCAAACTTAAATATTTGTTTGTCCTCAAACAAAATATAATCTAAATAACAACAAACACGCAAGCATCCAAAAATATTTTGTTCAACAATTTAGTTTTTTACCTCGAGATTTGAAGCCACAATACAAAATGCTTCAAAATCACAATGCCAAACCAATATCCACTCTTCCAATACAAAGCTAACGTGTGTATGTGTGTGAAGAATTAAATAGACAATCATGAATTTACAAATTGCTTCAATTCCCGATCTTTGTGGTCAAACATATCATTTCACCTCTCGTATGAATCACACACACCAAACGTATTCCTTTTACTTTTTTCTCAGGTGGACTCTACTAATTGCAAGTTAATACATCAATAAACACGGATTTTTCAATTTTTTTATATTGCTTCGGCCTCTAGGACTCGACTAAGCTAATAATCTCTCATCAAAAGTCAAGTTTTCTCAAAAAGCGTTTAGGGCTTAACTAGGTCATTTGGTACATCTTCTATTTCATGCACATGCATTTTTTCAATTTTTTTTTTTTTTGCACGATCTCTCCTTTAAACATATTATATGACCCATGTAACGATTTTTTGGCTAACTCCCAAATCAAATTATTTTAGGGCATCAAGTTGAAGATACCCTAGCAAGATTAATAATTCGAGTCATAAAAGCTACAAAAAATAAGTTTTTATATATATGTTTTTTTGCCCTGATTAGTGCAATGCCCTTCATTAAACACATATTCAAGCAAACCGATCTCCAACATAAGATTTTCGCCCAATTTTATCCTATTAGATAATCTACACATAAGTTTTTACACAAGAAATCTTGGTTCACATCCGTATCTTCCTACAACCATAAAATTTCCCCTAAACTATACTTAATTTGGTCTTAAGGATAAGGAATTTAGTATGGTTTGGGTATAGCATCTATATTTAGCTAAATCAACCTATCAAGTTTATGAATCAACTTATTTCATCAAAATGCCAAATCAATTCTAGTGTACATATAATATCATGTTTTGCAGAGTTAAGAATCAATCAATTTAGCATGCCACATATCCATCGTTTATAAATCAACGTCAAATCTCAAATTAAATCATCATTGTCGGCCAAACTATCTAACTTACACAAGAACACAACCTAATAAAAGAATTTTTTTTAAAAATTCTTAAATTTTTTTTGATTTGTTTTTTGTAATTTTCTTATGTATGCTAAAGAAATACTAATAATAAACACACTAACACTAAAAATCACGTGAAAAGTAAGAACTCGATTTATTTCCATCCCCCAAATTTAAAATCGACATTGTCCTCAATATCCTAAATCATAACTAAAGATATAAGGGAATGGGAAAGAAAAAGAAAAATATAATCCTCAAATTTTGCCGTTGAATGTGAGAGGAGCTATTTAGCACTCCATCTCAAAGTGCAAGTTGTTAAACTCTTTCTGATATTTATATCCATGGTACCTATTAAGAGGAGAAGAAAACAATCAAAATTGGTTCTTTTTTTTACACTTAAACTCCAATTTCATGTCATATGCATACTTCAACTCATTTTGACTAAATTAATGTTTTCATTTAACTAGGTTAAGTGTCAATGATGAAGATGCCTCCCAAACTGAATTGAAATGTGCTTATAATTAATGCAATCTATAAGTTAAGAATAACAATACTTGCAATGTAATACGAAAAGCAAAACATATAAAAGGGTTAGGAAATTGGGGGCCTCTCAACAAGCGTTTAGCTTATAGACTTTGGCTAGATTGTATGGAAGGACTGATCATAGTGGTTCATGCTGGAGTCTTGCAGCCTTACACTCCTTGTAATTTCCAACTTTACATTCTCCCTTTACCCTCCAAACATTAAGCTCTTTATTCACTTCTCGAGCAAGGCTCCCCAAACGTTTAGGATTTGTCTCCTTCAACCTTTGTTGAACTTCTTCAGCAACATATTTGCCCTCCTCCAAGACTAATGGTTGCTTAGGTGGATTATGTAGTTTAAAAATCTTATGTGCGTCCTCCACCCTTACAATCAACCCACCATTCTCCGTATCAATCAAAATTCGACTTATTGCTAAAATTGTCGACCTAAGATTATTAGCATATCTTAGTCGTCTTCGAGGTCCATAACAAAAAAGCCTCAATATGCTCTTCTTCCAAAATTTTGCTGCAATTACCTGTTGTTTGAGATTTCTCTCAGTGTCACTGGACAATGTTCGTAGTTGTCTCTCTGGAAATGTTGCACTATTTGTCCCATCTGATTTTTCAAGTTCTTGATGGAAACTTCCTAAACTTGCAAACCCTTATTTGTTCGTTGTACGTGCTGTGTAGAGATCTTTGCTAGCAAGATCTTCTAACAAAGACTTATTTTCGGTCTACCTGAAATCCCAGGGGTGCAATCTGTTGTGGTGCCAATTGGGCATTCTGATTGTTGCTCCACTGGAAACCTGGATAATTTCTCGGGTAATACGTGTTACAATTTTGATTATGTTGTTGTCTTTGAAAATTTTGAAGATAATTTACATCCTTTATTGACTGAGCAAAACGACTACCTACAGTGCAGTCAACACTTTCATGATTCCCTCCACAATGATTGCATTTCATTTCGACTGTTTGAATTGTACTCATATGTTCCACCTTTTTGTGCCAATGATGCCATTGAGCTGATATTGCTGTCAAAGAATCAATTTCATATACTCCATCAACCTTCTTTTCACTCGCCATTCAGTAGGCCAAAGTGTACTATTGAATGCCTCCATGATTTGGTAGACCTGATCTACGATTCTTTTTATGATAGAACCATCGTATATAGAGTATATATTTGCCATTGGATTTAGACCAATGTAAAAGAATTGCACCTGGAGCCACTTCTATAATCCATGTTTTGGGTAGTGACGAAGTAGACTCTTGTATCGCTCCCAAGCCTCTAAATAACATTCAAAGTCCAAATGTTGGAATGTGGTAATATCGTCCGTGTGCTTTGCAATTTCTTCGACTGTAGCTATTTGTTAAGGAACTTCTAACTTAATTGGTTCCATGTAGTGATGTTCTGAGGTGGGCAAGTGTCTAACAACTCTCAGGCTAAGTTTTTTAATGTGTATAGGAAAAGCCTAAGTCTAATTGCTTTGCTTGAAGCCACCGGGTACTCGATTGTTGCACACGTCAAAGAATCTTGATATGTAAGCATTTGGGTTCTCAGTAGCTCTCCCAAAGAACTTTGAGCATTCTAGAACATGTTTATGACATTTGTCCTCAAGTGGAAGTTCGTCTTGCCAAACATTGGATATACCATACTAGATTGACTTTCCACAACCGATAGAACCATGTATTCCCTCATTAGCCTTGCATTTCCATTAGTTGCAGCCAAATTCAGTTGTGCTGTTTCCATATTAGCCCCAATGGCTTTCTAATTTTGATTTTCCTCTGTCATGTCTCCCTCTTTCTATTTTTAGTGTGTTTCTAATTGTTGTCTTTTTCAAAGGTTATATGTTTGTTTGATCTTCGGGTCAAATTGAAACAAGATCACCAATTCTCAAACTTTGCATACAAGGTACTAAAAAAGGAAGCAGGAAACACTGTAACGTTTTTCTAATGAACTAAACTAAAAAAGCAAAAAAAATCAAATTAAAACTTATCAAAAAAAAAAAAATAGTCATTGACAACAACACCGAAACTTGACCATTTGAAAATCAGCAAGTGTACGAGATCATGATCAAATAATATAATGATAAATAGAGTGTTAAACATACGAGAACTATGTGTTTGATCGAGTTAAAATTAATTGAAACTTTAATCGAATAACAAACAAGTTATTGTGATTTTTCTATACTAATCCCTAAATTATCAATTATGTGAGATGCATTGCTAAGATTTCGAATTTTCATTGTTATTCCATTGTTTAGTAAAACAATTAAAGTGACAATTTGAAATCATTCATATTGGTTAATAATTCTAATTTAATTGAAAGCCTCTCTCGATAACAATCAAATATATTCCCCTCATGTGATCATTATATCTTTCAATGAAAGATGCAAATATGATAATTAACAAGTGATAAAACACATATTGGAACCATCTAAAGCATAGAGGTATATCTCTATCATCTATCAAATTTTACGATATTTATTATATTATGTTTAAATCATATTGTCTCTCTCGATAAAAATAAAATCCACTAATAATACAATTGGTGATGAAATAATTGAAAAAAAACAATAATAATAATAATAAACATACACAAATTAAACCAAATTAAAGTCAAAATAATTAATTAAAAACTAAAAAAATATCATAACAATGGTTAATCTCATCCTAGCAATGTATAAAACTAGCTTAACATATTGAAATATAAGAAATCATATTAAATGTATAGAATATCACCAATTAATGAATAAAGTAAGATGAATCTTGATGTTCTTGAATTTCTTCAAAGTAATCTTGATAAACTTTCAATTATTCTTTCAATTCTTTGCCCAAAAATCACAGGTTTAATCTCAAAGTGATGAGTTCTTGAACTTTATCTTTGAGTCTTTTGTGATGAAAAGTGATGGAATAACGTAGTATGAGATGTAAATAAGAGGTGTATAATATGTATTCTGTTGTTAGGTATTTGTAGGAGTAAAAATTTGGTTGAAAATCACGTCTGAATTAGTTACAAAAGAGTTACAATTGAATATGGAAAGTTACCTTCACGCGCGCATGGTTTTTGTGTCTACACAATAGAAAGTATTTTGATCATAACGTTTTCTCCTAATATTCGATTGAGACGATTCAAAATAAGTTGGGAAGCTAACTCAAAGAACTACTATTTTACTACAAGTAGAATATTTCCAATTCGAATGTTTACTATACCAAAAATGGGTCTCAATTTTCGGCTAAAAATCTGAAATATAACTTGTGAGATTGAAAATTGATTTTGATAAAAAAAATTATCATATTCTTCATTTTTTACTTCTAATTACATCCAATTGTCACCTAAAAATTTTCAAAGAATCGTCTTGTGGTTCGAATCAACTATTGAATATTTACAATTTGGTTCTCAAACTTCTGACTTCGTCATTTTCACCAATTTTCACTTATTTCTTTCAATTATTCATTCAACCATTGAGTTTTACCTATATAAATAAAATTCAAAAATTTTGATATATTTTATCAAAAGAAATACAAAATATCACTATTTTACGCCCCGAATAAGTGTATAAAATACATTTATCACTTTTACTTGGAATAAACTCAAGTGCTGGAGAATTAATATAAATATACTTAACTAATTCATGGAGAAGTTATGCATAAAATCTTGAAATGTTCTCATAATTCTGAATTTTACCTTAGGATTTAGCAGCATATATATGCTACCATCAAATGTTCAAAAGGTTGGATTCTGCATTTGTCATTTGGATCTTGTTTTAAGTATATCAATGTTGACTTAAATGTTTAGATAATATCATATGACACTCTATTATTTATCAATTTAAAATACATTCAACTTTTTCATCAAATTATTTCCTTCCAAATCATCTTCTAACACTGATTCGAGACGTTGCCTTTGTACAATCAGCATAATTCTTGTTATTTTTCTAATTTGTTTGAGGTTGCTTTTGTCATTTTCCAATATTCATTAAGGAAAATTGCAATTGTGGTTCCTGTCTTTACTCCCTTTTGCACGTCTATCTTCAAAGTTCAATGCCTATTTCAAAATAGCAATATCTTAAATATTTCAAAATATAGGGTGGTCATAGAGCGAGGTGGCCTCGGGATTAAAATATCTTCATTTCTTTTCCATTTTCCCTATTTATTTATCTTTTTAATATTATTTTTAAAATTCGATTAAAATTTGGAAACGTACTAATTGAGGAATACCTATCCACCATGAGTGGGTGGGACATTTTGTCGCTTAGGGAGGGGGGCGGGGTGTTTTGTCGACCTTACTTTTGTGGTCTCTATTATAAATAATTGTTAATATAAATTTTATACTAACTGTCTCGGGGGGACTATGGATGGTAAAAATTGAAAATTCGAATACGACATTGCCAATTAACAAAGAATTTGAGATAGAAATGCAAAATAAAGTAAATATGGCACAATTTTCCTTATTTTATTACGTGGTGTGGCATGATTTTAAATTTTAGAATATGTAACCTCTCGGTATTCAACTTCTGACTTGGATATGAATCTTTACGATTTTGCTACATGTACATTAAGTTTGACAGCATAGTTGACATTGTCCAGCAAAAAGACACAAATATCCTTCTCCTTATACTTGTGCTAATACAATGTTCTCTATTCCTATTCTAGGATAATTTTAGTTTATTTCTTCTAACAAATAGAAAAATTAATTATGCTTAT
>CAIGRP010008342.1:0-46300 GCA_903798385.1 Fraxinus cuspidata | reverse complement strand
TTTAAACAGTTTAACTTAATTAAAATGCACACAAAGATTGGTTGAGATTTAAAAAAATGAATGGAAATTAGGAATAAATAATTTTATCTATTGTTCCCCTTTAAGTCATAATTCAAGATTTAAGAGCCTAATGTAGTGTTCGATCAAATTCTTCTATGGTATTCAATTTACCCCTCTCGAGTTCTTAGTGAGCCTATTTAACTATTACAATCTCATATTTCTATGCGAATCTACCTTAGTTAAACAAAATATTAGTTATAAGAATTCATGTATGATCGCAATATTTAGTATAGGTATCTCTACAAGTTATATTAAATTATCGAATTTTACTATATGGTCTAAACCTCAAACTCACCTCTCAATTCATAAAAAATTCACAAAGTCATCAAATTAGTGATCAAGTAATTTAATGCCTTAAACTCATAGTAAAATCAACACATGAACGATAAAAACCAAAAATCTTGAATAAAAGACATACAGGTTTTCAAGTAGATTACATCGCTTGTCGTAATATAAAGTTTAGCTACTCTTAATAAATGAAGTAGAAAAATAAAAAGTTGATATTTAATACATCATCGGATTTTGAATATATATATGTAAAAAAAGAAATAAAACTTACACCACGATGTACTTCATCTTCCAATTAATGCTTTAAAATGTGAATTCTTTGATATTTTCCTTCTTTGAATTGTGTTCTTCAATCTCTAGTTGTATCTTTGTTTTCTCAATGTGTGGAAGCTTTAAAATTTCCCCATTTTTTCTATTTATACTCCCCTACACGTCCCAAATTTAGAGTTTTTTTTAGGCTTTTTGCGGCTCAAACAGCATAACCCTAAAATTTGCGGCAGCGCCTAGCTGCGTTTCCTTCCTAGGCACTGCATCTATGTAAAAATTGGCTTCTTTTGAGTAAACATAGCGCCTGGGCGCTGACTCGTTGTTTCAAACTCTGCGTTTGTTTCAATAGTTCTATCATAACTTTTGTTCCCAATATCCGATTAAGACAATTCAAAATTCGTTGAAAAAATAACTCAAATGAGTACAACTTTGCTTGAAATAACTCTTTTTCAATTCGAGTGTTTACTAGGGAAAAAATGGGTCTCAATCTCTAACTAAAAATCTGGGCATCTTTGTGTGGTTGAAAATTGATTTGTCATAATATTATGGCCATATTTTCACTCCTTTTGACTTTTAATTGTATCGAATTGACCCGTATCATTTAAGTCTTCATCGTGAGCTCCGACACAAATTTTGAATATTTTCACTTTAGCCCCCAAACTTTGGATCTTGCAATTTTTTGATTTTTCGCTTCTTTCTTTCAATTTTACTTCCATTCATCGAGTTTCACCTAATAACACATTATATAATAAATTATACTATAATTTTATTAAAAGAATTACGAAATGTCAATATTTTAGAGCTCGAATAAGTGTATAAAATACACTTATCAACCTCTTTTGGAATTCAATTAAATAAGCATATACAACTGTAGGCCCTAGACCTTATCTCTTCAATAAATCGATTTTTTGTTCTTTATCTCTTCGCTCGAAATATTCGTACTAACAGATTTGGCATATTTTTCATTTCATCATTGTGTCTTAATTCTTGTTAATTCATGCAAACTTGGATTGCATGTCATTGTTAAAAATACATTAGGTTTTTCATATCTCTGAACTAAAAACAATCCATATACATTTTAGTCAAATTTCTAGGATCTCCAATAAACCTTACAGGTAACACTAATGATTTACTAATTTTATAACCTCTATTCTCACTCTTTTGTATATTATCTACAATTCCTTAGTAAAGTTCAACTCTTATAGCCTTTTAATTACTACGAAAATAATTCAATTTTGTTGTTTCAATTTTAACATGCATATCTACTAAATATTGCTGTAAAAGTCTGTTCGTATGAAAAAGCATAAACTTATTTGAACGCGTGATCTAAAGTTTGTAATAATAACATTCACTGCATGATACAATCATTCATTTCTTTCCTTTCTTCAAATCTGCAAAGAAAAGAAATGACAAACAAATAATTACAAAATGGTAAATACATCTATGTAATCTTAAAAAATAATAATAATAACATCATTAGTAATAAAGTTACCATGATCGTCCATTTCCAAAAGATGATACGTTGAATCAACATTATTAACTTGTATTAAATTTTCATGGACTCTGACTTGAGAAGCAGTCAAATTGACATTTTCAATACTTTCATGCAATCCAAATTCTCTATAAAGAAAAATTAACGGATATTGAAGTGGATTATAACATCCATAGTAGTAATGTACTTTATATGCAGTATCTGAATGTCCATAAATTAATATATAACGAGTTCAAACATTAGCAGATGGGTCCTCATCAACCCAAACTGTTTGTTTTGATGGCATATTAAATACTCTTTGGTCAAGACCTGGATCACACCTTAGCAAAATACGATATGAATCAAAATTAGTAACTTTACTTAATGATCGGAAAAAAGCGACAATATGTGTTTATCTTTAAGATACCTATTAAGTTTCTTAAAGTCACTTCACTGAACTTATCCAAATTTTTTAGCCTATTATAAATTCCGTTATCAGTATCATAGAAGTATAACTGTAAATATGTGGAATTTTTATCAATCGGTATAAGTAGATTTATAAAATGATAGATCTATCATTGAACTCTGAAGGTATGTATACTTTTATTATTCTTACACAAATTATTATCATACTTAACACCAAATGAAGTGAATGCAAAATGATTGTTGTAACTACAAGCAACTTTTTTAAAAGCAATTACCTCATTTGATTCGCTAGTTAATAAGTCATACAATGCAAGAGGCACATTACTTTTCCATCACAATAACAAAAGCCCTTACTCTCTCTACGAAACTTTTTTGCACCACAATATTTACAAATTGTACAAGATGGAAGAACGTAAGGTTGAACAGGAATATTCCGTAGATCAATTCTTTCATAGTTAGAAAAATCTGATATACATTGATATTGCATATTGCCATTTCAGATTCCTTTTCAATAGCATAACTTCCTTCAACAGAAAAATCCTTCTATAGTTCAACATATTGATTAGCAGGACCTAAAAACATAAAAGTAATATCAGACTGGTGAAATATACCATATTTGCAAACATTGGATCTATACACAATTTCAATAATGAAAGTCTAAAAGAAATAAAATAACAATAACACAAAAATAAATAAATGTATGTATTAATAAGGACATAATAGAATACAAACAAACCTATTGTGAACTCCGGACAGCACCTAGTTCTTCTTTGTGATAGCTGTCTAGATCTTGTAGATATTTCATGAATACCAAATATCGTGCAAAAAGAAAGAAAGAAAAAAAATACAAAATCAATAAAATAAATAATGTCCTGCATGCAAGGAAAAAGTAAGAAATAAGCCACATTTCATCTACAAAATCATACCCATAACCCTTTTACACAACTTGTCCTTTTTAATCTGTGGCTAAATTACTAGTTCAACATTGTGTTGTTGTGTAGACAATTGCTTCCCTTTTGAACAAGCAAGTCTACTCTTAAACTAATTATAAACATTTATTTTACAAGTTGGGCTATGTAATGTTAATTCAGAGACTATATGTATGATTTTTGACTTGTTTGGAGCTGTATTCCCTTGATCAAATATAGATTCAAGAATCTGGTGTTATGCCCCCCCTAAATCCGCCGCATCCCTGTCCAGACCCCCCCAAATCCGCCCCTGGATGCGATCGATTCCCATTTATAGTGACTTCCCCATTACCCTTTTATACAGCAGGGATTTTAATAAAAGTTCATTAAAATGAGTGATTAAAAATTGATAATAATTATGACTCCCAATAATTAAATATATTGAGAAATAAAAATAAAACAAGTTTTACAAAATGGGATCAAACAGGGTCTTAAGTTAAGGTTGGAGGATGCTCTGCATTTAGTGTTGAGTTGCTTCATTATACAGTATTTTATTTAAGTTTGACATCCATTATACAATATTTTATTTTAGTTCGCACGTTAATTATTAGGGATTTAACTATAAATTCTAACAATTTGATGACTGGATACACGAACCTGTAGGATTTTCAATTAAAAAGAAAAAGAAATAACATTTAATCAATAGTATGAATGAGACATCTTATAAAGAATTGTTCAGTCTTTATTATTTTCAAAATACATTTTCTCCTCTCTTATTTTCAATATATTCTTTAATGAAATAATATTACACGCAAATCTAAAACTTTTTTTTATTTTTTAATTACATATTCTCATCCAATTATTATTTCAAAATGTATTTTTGACAAAAAATAGAGCTCAAACTATCAATTGAATCAATAGTCTGAAAGAGACGTTTTGTAAGGAATCTAGATTATTAAGTATCATTTAAATGATATTAAGTGATTGTAACTCTGGAATATAAGTATAAAAATCCATTTAAGATGTCCAATTATATTAACCTACATTGGATTTATATGAATAGTATTTCTCAAGTTCAATGATTCAGTCCTATATTTTATAGATTTTTAAAATTCATTTTAAATCGTATACTCTCCAAATTAAAAAAAAAATTATAAAATTTTATTCTAAGCCCCTGAGCTACATTCTTCTACTAATTTTCAACCACACATTCTTCAATAAAATAATATTTCTATCACATCAATAAGTTTTTCTTTCTTTTTCAATCACATATTCATTTCACATCACATCAAATCAAAAAAATACATTTTCTTCTAAAAAATGTGCATCAAACACAATCTAAATAATCTACGCTAAATAGGTTGTTAGTGACCAAAGTGACACTAGCAAGAGTCGATGGAAATTAGTTAAATTATTGGGTTTTTTTTAAGTGAGAATTTAAGTTTTTTTTTTTTTTTGTTGAAAAGAAACAAAGTTGGATGACCGAAATGAAATTTAACCCACAGCAGGTGAAATTTAACCCACAGCAGGTTACACCCTTCTCCCCGCAAAGTTAAATGTTTTTTTTTTCTCCAAATTACTACTGCAGTAATAAAAACAGCAAATATACACCCTACTCCCTTTAAATCCTTCTTGATCCCTCCATCTCCCTGGGCTCTGTGCATAAATATACGGTGGAATTCTTTCATTCAGAAGAATTGGCATTATCTAATCCAGTGTCAGTAAGGTATCGATTTCTTTTCCTTCTCAAAATTTCATGTAATTTCCCCTTATTTGATTTCCTTGTTATGGGTTTTGTTTTGTTTTCAACTTATTTTATTGCATCATCTTCATATCAATAAAGATTCGGTAAATTATTTTATTGCATGATCTTTATATCCTTAAAGACTCATTTTTTAGTATCACTTTATGCAAGTATGCTTTAGGGTTCAATTAAATTGTCGGTGAAAATTTTGAATACTTCGGTGCAATTTTGCAGGGGATCCGAAGTGAAAAGTGAAAACTACTAATAGAAGAAGAGTAATTGGCAATGGCAAGCACCGCGTGTTTCATGATTGTCAGCAAAAACGATATTCCAATTTACGAAGCTGAAGTCGGCAATGTCCCTAAAGTATGCCTTATTTACGCCTTTGATTTTCAATTTAATTACGTTTTGTTGGACTTTTATTTTGATTGCCTTTTTTCTTTCTTTCTTTTATTTATTTTTTAATCACACTTTATTGCAGAAAGAGGATGCCGCGCATCAGCACCAGTTTATATTACATGCTGCTTTGGATATTGTCCAAGATCTGGCGTGGACTACTAGTGCTATGTTAGTTTTCAACCTTAATTAACTCCATGCGTATAGTGTTAGTTAGTTTATTGATTGCCGTTTGTTGTACTAGTGCTAATTATTGTTTGCCTCATTTGTGAACCAGGTTTTTGAAAGCAATTGACAGATTCAATGATTTGGTGGTTTCTGTATATGTGACTGCAGGTCATATCCTTTATTTTTTCTTTGTTAATCTAATATATTGCTCTCTTTTTTAAATTTTAGAAGAATAAAACACAAATAATTGATGGAGCGTTTAGCAATGTTCTTTTATGTTTCCAGCTTGTATGCAACTACAGTTCACTACACTCCTTCGAAGTTGATTTTGTTTCTTTCCTTTAATACTTCATTCAGTAGCTTACTTTTTCCATTAACTCAAAAAATCACATAAAGGGGGAGTTAAAAGGAACGTTTTTACCACTGCCCCTCATGGCTGTTTTGATTCCTATGCTGCTTTTAGATTGATGTATGCATCCTTAAATCTATTTTTGGATGACAATAGAGTTTGTCAATGGATTTGGAATCATAAATTTTCAAAGTTGTCAAATGCTATATTGCAGTTAAGAATGAAGACCTTTTAAAGTGAGACTGAAAGACTAATATTCTGATTTACATCCATGCATGAGCTATAGCTGAAGTCTGGATTCTTTGAATATATACTTTTCCTTCGTATAAAACATTTCATAGAATTTGTGCAAAATATTATATCTTATGTGTGTGCTCTGTTCTATGTGTTGTAAGTCTTGAAGCAACTTAAATTAATTTGTGGTTTCTTTACGAGTTTTTATTCTTTAACCTATTAATCATACATACACGGCTGATGCTGCTTCATGATTCTCGTAATGATGATGGAATCAAGAGCTTCTTCCAAGAGGTCCATGAGCTATATATAAAGGTAATCTTTATTGTGCTTGTCAAAATGTATTCCTACCCTATTGAAGATACTTAGATTGGACTCATTTGACATCCCCCCTTGGGCTGTGGCCTTGAAACATTAGTGCTGAAAACTATACTGTATTGTTCTTTTCTTGGCATTTTAAAATACTCCACTTCAAGAATTATCTTGAGGTATTATTATGGTTAAAATTTTTTATGACCCTTCTTGAGGGGGTTCCATAAATGAAAATGCATTTCCACTGCTGGATACAGAACCAGAGTTTTCCACTATTAGGCTTTATATTGGACGCTTTTCTCTTCCCATGTTTGTCCGTTACTCGATATTTAATGTCACATTTAGCCTGTTAATCCACTTTCAAGATGAATAAAGCCTCCTGTGTGTTATTTATCCTCCTGTGTTAATTTTTAGGCACTTGTCTATTTCATCTCCACGGCTCTCTTGAAACCGCCCCCACAACCTTTCATATTTTTCTCCACGAAATGGAACTTTTAGAAATAAACTCTTCCTTTTATCACAATGCACGCGATTGGCTACATGAAGAGAACACCATTGGACAATTCAGAACTGGATGAACACTTAAATCATTTTGTGTGAATCACAAAATTGTTGTCTTTCATGTCTGGGATGTTCTAGATTTGTAAGTATAACTGCGGATTTCTTCTCTGTTGTTATCCTTCTTGTACAAAACGATGATTGAATTTATTTGATGCTCCACCTGCTAACTAAAGGGAATTGCAGATGAGTGAGAAATAGGCTTATATATTGTTTTAAGGGAAACTGATGAGTTAAAAAAGGCAGGAGCAGTCCAAATTGCTTGCTTGATCCATAAGAAAGAGAGTTTTACTAAATATAGAAGAGTTTTTTACTCAAATTGTTTGTAGTTGATAATGGTCTATGCCCGAGTGAGGGTGCGGTGAGAGAGTTATAGAGGAGGAATGTAAATAGGAGTTTATGAACAGAGTAGGTGTTTCAGCTCTTTCTATTTGTCTCAGACTCCATATTATTTAGTTTACTGCTGCAAGATAAAGAAGCTACATATTAAACCTTTGATGAGAGGGAACAAAGTAGGCAGACAGAGCTGGCAAAAGAAGCATAATGTGTGTTTTGCTGACTGTAAACGTTAAACCATAATTATCATGATTTTTACCGTTGAAAATGTGATCTTAGATTTAAGGCAATAACATTTGCACTCATGTCACATCTGTTCATAAGTGTAATTCAAAATTTCATTTGACAGAATAGGATTATCCCACTTTAAATGGTTGGGATACCACGTGAACGTTTCTATCGTGTTTGGGAGATTTTCCTCTTTTTCTTTGGTGGTAAGTTTGCATCTTTCCTTCTCCACGTTGCACACCAGTCTCTTCTTTAAAATCATCCCCCACATCTTTCTTTTTTTCTTTAATGAAAGATACTTGAGAATATATACAACGAAAAGCATGTGAAAAAAGGGCAGATAGCTTACATGGTTGGAGATAAGTTGGAAGCAGATTAAGATCAGCTATCACTTGCAATTGAATGACTGCAACCTAATCAACTAAGCGACCCACAATGTTAACACGGGTTTGGGTAGTAATAAATCCTGACTCAAGAAAGTGCACTAGTTAGTGATTTGAATGTGTGATCAACTAAAGAACAACCTTCCTGACGGATTGGATTTTATCATATACTAAGAGGAAATTTTACAAATTCTTGAAATTTGTCTATAGGTATTTGAAATGACTTGATATATCTATTAAGCGCTGTCATGGATATGGTTTAGAAATGGAAGAAAATAGACATTTTAATGGTGTACTCATGCGGAATTATAGAATTGGAGTTTTATTTTTCACTGAGAGACTCTTCTATTAAGACGTACAACATATACAATCATATCCTTGATTCTTCTTCACTTCTTTATCCTCCTCAGCAAAAATTAAAAATTATCACTGCAGATAATTATGTAATTTACTAGAATTTTTATATATTTTTTGATGGCGTGAAGTTCCTGCTGTTTCTTTTGAGATGGTATATTGGTTTGAAATTTATTATCAAAATTTGATTGCAGACTCTTCTCAATCCCCTTTATCTACCTGGAAGTCGCATTACATCATCGCATTTTGACACAAAAGTTCGAGCTCTTGCCAGAAAATATTTGTGAAACAATCATTTGATTTGATAGTGTCTGGAGCTTGCTGTTATTTTTCTACCAGGTGTGCTATGTTATCGTGTTAATTGGCTGTCAGTGTTGCTATGTTATCGGGGTGTTTTGTTTCATGACGAAGTACACTTTTGATGCATGTCAAGAGGGGTTTATCTACTTTTTGATATATTTTATTGACTAATTGTAGCTTAGATCTTTTGGAGCTTCGTTTAGTTAGTCCTTCTTTTTAACCTCTTTAATCTCATTTCAAGAATACTTGTTCAAAAGCTTTACTGCCGTTCATTCTTTTATTCTTATCTAGCAACATGCATATAGAACAATTCTTTTTTATGTGCACTCCCAATCCCCACCGGATCTGGTTGAACTGCATACCACTTCGGGCCAACTAGGTTTTAAACTTTTAGAAATTGGTTTTGAAGAAAATGGTTAAAGTTCCTAGCCTAGGGTCATAAATAGCTTATAGGATGAATCATTTTTCCTTTTCTCGATAGTCCTGAATTGCCTCTGATCATTATGTCATGGGTGATGTGCATTAGAAAAAAAAATTAAAGTCTAATGTCTCATATCTGGTTGTAGTTTGCCACCTATATTTTTTATTTCAACTTTTTTTTTTCTAATAATATATAACACTAGACATTTATATGTGCTTCGCCTTGTCCTTGAATGAGGACCATATAGTTGGTGTGGCCGCTGCAGTAAGGAAATTATTGAATAAAGGCATTGCACACCAAGTTTAAGGTAGACAAACTATTTTTGTAGTACGAGATCGTCTTTTTCAACTTTATTGTTAATCTTGAAGATTATTAATGCAATGATCTGAACTTTTTCAAGATGGACATCATCAGAAACATGTTGGTAGCCATAAGCTAGTCATTAGGTCCACTCGTCTAGTTGGGCTAGAATCCGTGATTATGGTATATGGTATACACACTGAAGGTGGTCTTAGTTAAAAATCTTTTCATATCATTCAACTTATACCTCTGTCAATTGGTTGCCCATGACACATCCAACGTCTGGTCTAACTTTGTTGACTTGTTGCCGTTGTGTTTGTTTTACCTATTCAGCGTGAAAACACTCAACCAGAATTACATAGATTATGTGTTCGAAACCATATACGGTTGTGTAATGCAGGTAATGTGATTCAAAGACTTCGTGTGTATGTTTGTTACTTCTTACTAATGGAAGAATGAAAAGCAAAAGATTTTTTTTTTCCCTAATACATTGCTATTAAGTTTAATTTACCAAATATGTTGGCATCCGAACTCGCAAATTAGCTCGGACCCACCTAAATTTTAGATAGAGAACTTGTGAAGATATGGTGGTCGATTTAGAGAACATATTATCAAGTCGCAAAGTTAGCTCTTCCTAAAAGTCGTCAACCAAAAAAGATTATCATTACAATCTCGAGAATGTCTCCTAAGTGATGTCATTCACCTAGACCGCTCCTAAAGCGACAAGTGAACCCTTAAGAAATCAACCATGATTGCCTAGATGATAGGTCACCATTATGACTTGTTTGGTCAACCTCACCAACCAATTAAAATAGGGCGGTGGCATATACTTAAAGGTCGATTTGTAAATGTGATGTTGGATGGTCAATTTGCTTATTGTAGATTCCTATAAATAGGACAAATAGTCCTTTCCAAGGGATCAAACTCAATGCGTTCTTCTTGTACCGTCTAAATTTCAGTCAATGCAATTAACCTTTTATTATTCGAGTAATTACCCTACTAAAATTATGTTAAGTTGATCTATTGACCACATCATTTCTAGTCGTCATCAAAACATGTCATAAAATGTCTCGAATTTATTCAAAAATTGTGCGGAATGAAAGGGCTATAGAAACGTGGCCCCTACTTTCAATGCAAGGACACACGCCGTTAAGGAGGGACTTTGAGTTTCAACTATTTAGCTTTTGCCATAGGACCACAAGGAAAATGAGAAAAAAGTGCTGTACTAACCGGAGTGACTATTAACAAACAAAGCTCCATTGATTATACCATGTTTGGTTAAGCTTAATATCACTTCTTTGTTTTTACATTTTTGATAGCATCACCTCATGTGCTGTCGAAGAGAGAGATATACTTTTAAGCTTAGCTGAACATGCTTATAAATGTAGAATATATTAGTAATGATGTTAAGTTAGTGGTCAACTTGATCTTATTGGCATCAGTGTGTTGAAATTTGCTTAAAAATAATAAATCGGAAATGTTGAATTAATGTGGTCAGTCAATGGATTAGTTTAAGCTTTGCTAAGCTAGGAAATGGGCTAGTTCAGTGACCTAACCACCTACATAATTACAAAAATTAGACGGCAATGTGCCTCTCTCTCTCTCTCTCTCACCCACACACACACGGATGAAGGATCCTTGATTTTGTTCATAACCCTCTATTTCAGTGCCCCCATTCTCTCTCACAGGATATAAAAATTTAAGTGGGGCGAGCAATTTTATATGCATATGCGATATAACTCGTTGTTTACTTAGATCACGGCATCTTGAATGAAAATCGAACCACTAAGTTACAATACAGAGTCTCATCGGACTATAAAGAGTTCATATTAAGACGCTTCAAACTACTAAAGTCAGGGAGGGAAGACCCTTAATTTTGTTCATTTCCTAATCCCTCAATTTCAGTGCCCCCATTCTCTCTCACAAGAGAGAAAAACTTAAGTGGGGCAATCTCATCTTATATACAAGTGTTAGAATTCGTTTACTCAAATTAGTCTCGTCTGATAGGACTCATCCATCCATTCATATTTCGACATCTCACACTCCAAATTACTAAAATCACATTGGGAGGAAAGATCCCCATTTTCTATCATTCCCTAATCCCTCTACTTCAGTGCCTCTCTCTCTCTCACGTGAAAAATTCTCTCAAGTTTGTTCATGCCCTGTATTTCTACTTAGGTGAAATCCACACCAATTTTGTGGCTATTAAACAGGAAAAACAGCTAAAATTGGTTTTGTACATTGAAAACATCAAAAACCTTAAAATCTGTGACAATTTCCAGGATAAAAACACTATGCACACACACACACACATATATATATATATATATATATTAACCCAAACTGATTAAAAATTCATAGATCTATTCCTAAACCCTATATATGAAATATAACGTAGAGAGGGGGGGAAAAAGGATAAATAAAAAGAACAGCATGGAAATACGAAAATTTGATCACAGGGAAACATCGTCTTTTGCATAAATTTTACATCTTACGCTTGCCGGACTTGGGTGGCCGGCGGCGGTTCTTGTCATTTTTCGCGAAAGCGCTGCAACACCCACAAGCCGAAACCTTCGGAGACGGCGGCTCTATCGCCGGAGACACTCTTCCTGTACGGTATCCCCTTCCTCCGCCGTTGGATCGGCTCCTTTCGATCGTCAATCCGGCGGTTCTGGATGAATTCCTAGGTGGTGGTGCTTCTGCTGTTGCTGGTTCTTCTTTAACTTCTCGTTCTTGTTGAGCTTTATTTTCAGTTTCATCTTTTTGATTAGCCATTTGAGTCAATTCATTCAAGAATTTGTCTTCCCATACTAATCCAGAGGATCCCTGTCGCCTGAATGATACTGCAGATCTCTGTAATCCAGCCATTCAAGATTTGTACACACCCAAATCTCTCTCTCTTTCTCTCTCTCTCTATATGTTTAATGCCTCTTTAGACTTTTCTTACTATGGGTAGTGTGTATTTGTATCTATGGGTTGTTTTGTGTGTATATGTTGGCGGGGGGTGGGGTGGGGTGGGGTGGGATGGATTGGGGTGGGGTGGAGATCACAACGAAATTAAAGGCTGGCAATAGAAGTGGTCACAAGGAGGCAACTTAGTCAATGCTTTCGGCTAATTTTGTTAAAAAATTATTTAATATTTTAATCAATGATGGTAGACGATAATAAAACATCGATGGCCGCCATAATGCACAAGTGATAAGACCGTTAAATTAAATTACGATATTTTAAATCATTCAAATTAATAAACTTCAACACCCAATATATTCGAATATTCACTATGTTTCTATCTCTTACCACCTTGAATGCCAGCTGTTGTGGTTGTGATTTGTGAGATTGAAGCTCCGAGATGTCATAATTTGAGTAGCAATCCCACCATATGTGAATATACGACCATCCATTAAATTTTTTCTTTGATCATCAATGATAAATTTTCATTCATTTGATCGTTGAAGTTGACATTGAAAAGATAATTAAGTCAGTATTATTTAATGTATTACTAATTTACGCTATTAGAGGAGCATGTGTCTGTTTAATTGTTAAACTAATGGAAAGTATCAGATTGGGATTAAAGATGCATAGAAACATAAATTTGGGACAATGTTGCAAAAAAAATATGTTGGAGATTAAGTTACTATAAAGTCTATATATGTTGGGGTCCATGCACGCAAATTTCCCCTAATATTTTAATTTCTTTTTGAAAAAGTTCCGTGGCTGCTTTAATCAATATCAAAGGAGGACATTACGTTCAAAGTTCAAACTCTGTCAATTTCAGTTTTAAAAAAAATAAAAAATAAAAAATTCAAGCTAATCAAATAAATAAATAAAATATTTAATTTCTAGATTATTATCTTAAGTTTTGTTATAATGATGCTCAAATGTGAAAGAAAATAAATTGTTATCCATCTGTCGGTTTGTAATATTAAATAACAAAATATTATTTATCATTTTAATAAAAAAAATGTGATAAGATAAACATCACAAATATAGTTTTTTCATTGAAATTTCATCATTTATTATGTGTTATGATGATAATATTGTCAACGTAGAAATAGCGAGAGTCCTAGACAGACGGTAACGAATTCGAAAACTTAAAGTTACGTATAAATAGTTGGGACATATCCAGATCTAAAAAGTATATTATGATGAATATATAGAAAAATCTTCTTTGGATTTTACTAAAATCTTCGAAATTCTTTTATTTCTCCTTGGTTTCGATGCATTTCATTTAACAGGTTTGCAAATGTTGATGACATGATGTAATGCAAAATCCAAGACTTGCTTAGGAATTATATAATACACATTCGAAGGAAAATGGTCGATCAAATGACCTACACTTTACTAGACAACTGGGGGAAAATAGATGTAATAAAAAAGAAATTAAAGTTTATTCATTGTAAAGTATAGTTTCAATATCATGTATTAAGCATGCTTTAAACATTCAAAGTTCTTTATTTTTAGTATCCTTGTTACAAATAATGTATGTTACATTTGTGTACTTGTTTTGGCAAGTTTAAAAATTTTTTTTGAAAAATGAGATTAAAGTTAACAATGTTGTAAGTAAAGTAGAAGTATTTGTGAATGGTCATTGTACCACTACAGTCCAAATGTAACCTATAAATATGAGACATTGGTTCTCAATGAAATACACACGTAAGTCTATTGATTTCTTCATTTTCTTACATTTTCATTCTAGTTTATAACATATTATTAGTACGAAATTCTAGCCAATTAAATTAGCAAAATATATTAATCTTCCTACTTATAAATCTCTAGCCAATTGAAGTAGGATAATTTTTCTTTTAATCCAATAAAGACAAAAAGTTCTAACCAATTGAATTACAAAGAAATTACTATTTTCAGCTCAAAGAAATTGTCAATATTCTCTTGACTTTGAATTGTACAACAAACGCTACACAAAAAATGATATTTTACAACTAATGTTTCAAAGACCAAATAAATCTGGTTATTAAAAAAGGTTTTCAACAACTAAAAGATGAGTTTGATCATAGAAAATGGATGGTGAACAATAGAATTTGAATTAGACCGAAATATGTTACAATGACAAAAAAAATATTTGTTAATCTTATATTTTTTGCAATCAAATTAGTATTGATCATTGTTAGTGAGCATCAAATCAAAACATTTTGTCAAAATATCTGTTGATATTCAATAACCATAGTTTATGGTCGTTAATATAGGAAACCAACAACTAATTGTATCTCATTGTTGGAAGTATAGAAAAATTTGACATTCAACGACCAAATATTTGTAGTCCTTGAAAGTTGATAACAACCACGTTACCAAATCAAATTTGCTGCCGAAATAGTGTTCAACGTTCAACGACTTTAATATTGATCGCAGAGAACGATATGCAACGAACAAAATATTTTAATTGTTTAAAATTTAAAACTAAGGTAATTAATTGTAAGTATAATATTCATTATCAAAGTATTAAAAAAATTTCAAACCGAATTTGTTAACATATCCCTAAATGTCATTGATTTTTATTTTTTATTTTTTATTTTTGTCATGAACATGTTGATACCCTCTCTCTCTCTCTCTCTCTCTCTCTCTCTCTCTCTCTCTCTCTCTCTCTCTCTCTCTCTCTCTATATATATATATATATATATATTAGCCTAGCTCGAAGGACACAAAATTCTTCGTCTCGTTGGTTTGGTGGAATGGGNCTCTCTCTCTCTCTCTCTCTCTCTCTCTCTCTCTCTCTCTCTCTCTCTCTCTCTCTCTCTCTCTATATATATATATATATATATATTAGCCTAGCTCGAAGGACACAAAATTCTTCGTCTCGTTGGTTTGGTGGAATGGGACGGGGGAAGAACGAGTTTTTTTTCTGTCTGTCTTGGGATCAAGGCAGTGCATGATGAATTTTAGGTGCTCTGCCTTGTTTAAATAAAATAAACTAGATGAGTGCTACGAACTCAACCTGCTCCGAAATTAATCGGAGCACGAGAAAACATGGAGAAAAATCCTTGAGAGTGCGGCACACAAAATGGTCGACTCACATCAAATCTACCTCATTGCCAATAAGAGTGAATGAGCCCATTTTGATAGAACCAAGCTTGACCAAGCACTAAGTATTTGGGTCATTAATGCACTAATATTATATGTTATAGTACAAGGAGGACATATTTCAATACTATTTATAATGCGAATAAAAAAATATTTATCGAGAAATATGCACCTTATCTCACTATTGAGGTACATAAATATGCTCTATATTATCATTTAAGAATCAAAGTGACATACAGAGTATATCTTCTTTCTTTATTTTTGATCATCGAAGCCCAGCTCACGTGCACTACTACATAGGAATGGCTACATGACCGGCTAGGAGTGGGGTGGTAACTACAATATCATCCCCGGTGAGGATTTTTGTGAGTAGGACAGGGACAGGGTTAGAAAACTCCTCATTTGTTGCCCCGCTTGATTATTTATTACTTTTTAAATTTTATTATTTATTTTATCAAATACAATTTTAATGGAAAAAGTAAAAAAGAAAAATAAATAGATTCAGGGCAGTGGTCCTGTCCCATTTGACTAACAAGACGAGAATTTTCTTTCTTATTCGGGACAGGGACGAGTTTTTTTTTTTTTTCCATCCCTACTAAGCCAAATAAAGAGTTGACACTTTCTGTGGCTGTATATTGACCATTTATGTCATATTATTATAATTAATCGATCATTTATTAATTGCGAGAATGAGGCAATTATAAATGTTTATCTACTCACATTTTGTGAGTTTAAGTCCGTAGTTTTGATTTATAAATATTTGGTTTGATTACTATGTATCTCAAAGATTAATGAAATTGACTGATTTAATTTGCGACATAAAACAAGACAGTAGAGAGAACATTATTTCACTAATTTACTATGGGTATATGTTGTATCCTAATTATTCTATAAAGTTTATCATGACTTCATGATGGAGATATGAATGAATGATTGAAGATAACATCAATATAATACCAAGTTCCGAAAATCTAATTAAAGGATTCAGAAGAGTTAATATTGTGTTAACTGAAGTGACAAAGTTTATTATTGATAATAATTTGCTCTTTACTAAGTTAAAGAGGAACATACTATATTTCTAAAATGTGTCATGATTGGTACCATATCAATATTAGTACAATTAAACCACGAACAATATTGAACTAGAAGTTCAATCATCGAATATTTTTGTTTATTTGGCATCACTAGTTAGATCTTCACTGATTGGTACTATATCGATATTAGTACAGTTAAACCACGTACAATATTGAACTAGAAGTTCAATCATTGAATATTTTTGTTTATTTGGCATCATCAATTAGATAATCACTTGATCAATTATGATCTGAAACTGAGAATTCGCATGGACGTTCAATGAATAACTGAAAGATTTTTCAATCCAATGAATTACACCGTTCTCTATTAGTCATTGGTTATCACTAGTTAAAGTTGGGACTAGATTCTTATAATCCTGAAAATTAAGTAATGTGATATATGTAGTCTTGTTACCCACCATGTATCATCTAGATATAATTTGTATCTAAGAGATGCATTTACTAGATGATTGCATGTGTCCGCAAGCTGAAGTTTAAGATATTACTTGTTCAGATTTTAAATTATAAGCATAATTTTCAGATTATATCATTGCTTCAGTTCCAAACTTTAGATAAATATTAGTTGGAAAACGATATTGATTTAAACACAATTGATTGTTAGGTGCCTCCAAATAAGTTTTTATTCATTATTATTTAGAACAAAGTATTTTCAATTTCTGTCTAGGGAAAAATATTTTATATAGAGCAACACTTGTACATATCGTGCCAATATCAAATTGATTCTAGTTATAGTTTGGTTTATGGTCAGAAACTAATATTTTTCATATGATGATTTTGATAGTGCAATATATGTATAATTGCTCAACCACTGTGCACTGAGATGGATATTAAAGCATGTTTAGAATATATATTTAGTTTGAACCTTTATAAAAATATCTAAAACCTTTACGAGCGATATTTTATAAAGCAGTCGCCGACTTCAAATTTTTTTTGAGCTACTTTCTTTAGTATTATGAAAGAAATTAGTAGCTAGAGATTATACATAATGTATCATATCATGTTATATATATCCTCATACTTGACAATCTGAAAAGATAACTCAATTACAATATGCATTTACCAAACTACAGGGAAAAAATAAAATCTCATATACCAGTTATATTACAAAAATATTATAGTATATGAATGAAACGCTTGAAGTGTTGAAACTTTCGAATCTAAAGATAAAAATTATCGAAAAAATAGAGCAAATAAGGAAGATAGTCACTTTTAAGAGGCAAAATATATAAATAAAATCCTAGAAGATATTAAAGCACTTGTTGAAAGTGGAGATATTGTAATAAGTTATATCATTACAAGAAATAATAGAATCGAAGAGAAAAAAATATTAACACTTCTTTACATAATGTACTGTTTCATATTATGAATAGTAAGAATATCAAAATAAATAAATTTCTCGAAGCATATCAAGCGAAAAAAATTATTAACCAAATAAAAGGATGCAATCCTTACAAAATTAAATTTACTAGAGAAATCTAAAGTTTTTGGATCGGAAGTCCGAACAATTAAATGTGTATACTTGTGCGAAAATGAATTGAGAAAAATAAAGTCATAATATGTAAACTACAACTCCTAACATAAATTTAGTAAAGATTTATATAAATAAATATATTATCCTATGTTAAATGCAATAACAAGCCGATATCTTATCATTCTTCCAATACATGAAATTAATATTCGCATAATAAATGTAGTTATTGCCCCTCATCTAACATGACTATTAATAATATCTTTGAAAGATTTAATATGCATGAAGCATACAATTCTAGTGATATTATTGTGAGGGGAAGTAAATACGCGTTGTATTCTTTTTCTATTGATCGAGTTTTTGTTCCATTAGACTTTTCTAACAAAGTTTTTAGTAAGACAAGTTTTATAGCGTATGCAAAGAAATAATATACTATTTTTTCTTTATTGGTATTTTTTCTTATTAAGATTTTAATGAGTCATGATCTTTCTGTAATGAATATTTATAACTTACAAGCTATTCAACCTCAAAATAATACTCTTATATATTACAAATTGTGTACGAGACTTCCAAAGAGAGCAACAATGAAATTTTTTCTCAATGGATCACCATATTGATTAAAGTCGAACAATGATAAATAAATGTCTTGTATGAAGACGATATTTCTTAGGGTTGTAACAAGACATGGAACATACTTTACTAGAATTGTAATATTAAAGATATTGACATACAAGTTATAGATTACTCGATATAAGAATTTTCGTTCATTGAAATTAAGGAGAGTAACTTTACTCTTTTTCCTTCACTCAAGTTTATTCCATTGAGTTTTCTTGATATGGCTTTAACGAGACAATATTTTATCACGTCAAATTATTTATATTTTTTTCTTTGATATTTTTGTCCCATCAATTTTTTTTTTTCCAAATAAGGTTTTCAACAAGAGATATTGTATAAATAATCATTCAAGAGGGAGTTATGAATAAAGTAGTATTTATGAATGAACATTGTATTTCTGCAACAATGATTACAACATATAATCATGGAGCATTAGTTCTCAGTAAAATGAATAATGCTATTTAATAATAATGATGCTAGAGTACCAGTCTAGGCAGAGCTAGCACCATGCGAGCCAAGGCAACTGCATGTGTTGGCTCCATCAGAAAAAAATGATGTGAAAAAAAGAAGAAGCTCCGAAGGCGAAAGAAGTCCTTGAGACCATCGTAGAGCCACCAGCTTCAGAAGAGGTAAAACCGATTGAAGCTGTGGGGCCACATTGATTGATGTTCTATGCAAATGTGAGCCAAAATCTTTCTTGACTTGACTTATGGCAGTAAAACAATTTGGCATTCCCATTTTGCCCTCGCTACCACAACAATCGAAATATTTGTACAGTAATTTGTAGAGGGTATTTCTGCCATGAAATAGAAAAATGAGGGTAGTACGGACAAATGGGCTTTCAACAACCTAATGTCACTTTTCTCTCACATGACAAATTTCTGAAATTTTTAAGATTAAAATTTTCTATTGAAAAATATAAAACCTCATTTTTAAGAGATTCAAACAAGCGAAGATTTTTTGTTTGGTTTAAAGCAGATATTATATTAATCTTGTCCTTTGGATGTGTATGGATTTAAGGGCAATTTGGCTTGCAAGTTCGGGTGACCCGTGGCTAGACCTGAATTTAGGAGTGTCAATTTGACTTGCAGGTTCGGGTGACCCGTGGCTCAGCCCGGGAAAATCCCGAGCCCCATTCTGAGGTGTCATGCTAGCTCGTGTTATGGGTCATTTTTCGCCCACGACGAGCCAAGCCTTAAAAAAACTTAAAAAGTTAGGCAACTACACGCTGCCTGACATAGTTGCTTGTATCAAGCAACTTGCCGCTATTGTAGGAGCAAGCGCCTGCTATTACAAGTAGTTGCCGCATGTTAAAAAAAAATTGTGAGTCGACTTGAGTCGAAAGCTCGAGTCGAGTCTAGATTTTTTGGTCGAGCAAATGCTAAGCTTGGCTCGACTCGGACCAGAAAAAGTTGGAACAATTTTTACTCGAGTTGAGCCCGTGCTTCAAGTTTCGACTCGACTCATTGACATCCCTATATAGATTATGATCCATTGAATAATAATAATCGTAATGGAAACTTTATATATATATATATATATATATATATATATATATATATATATATACACACACATATATAGAGAGAGAGAGAGTACATGATACAATTTTATTCTGTAGGTTCAAATAACTGCATTATATATATATTCTTATTATTTTGAGTTGTATTGAATTATATTTTTATATATATATGACTTTTAAGTTTTAGTGTATTTATATATTGATTAAATAATTTTTAATATTAATAAACAATTTCGATACTGCGATCATTGACGGTCAACACTCGATGACCGCACTAGCTCACTTAAATTTTTGGATCTATCATTGAGTTTATGTAGCTACATTTTATAGGTTTAATTAAATGAGTCACGTGATTTTGTATTTAAATGAATCTATCATTCAATGTTACGTAATTATCACTAAAACTTTTACTAACACTAGTGATAATGAGTAGCATTACTATGATAAAATACAAACACAAATCTATTGACTTCTCTATTTTCTCATTTCTCTATAATTTTAACAAATAATTGATTTTAACCACATATTTCATAATTTTTATCAACTTTTCAATTATGCTCATATTTGAGCCCATTTTTCGAGAATAATAGATTTTGTGAATGTTTGGTTAAAAATTAGGAAAAATGTTTGGGTTTACGTATAAGATTATTTTATTGGGAGGATGTGTGGTTGAAAATATGTTTGTTAAGGAATTTTTTTTTTTTTAAAATGGAGCTTAAACATGGGCCATATGTCACATCAACTTTAAAAATTGCTAATATCTTTATCAAAATATTTGTATTTTGCAACAATTTTCTGAGGAATAAGAGCAATAACTTCATTTTGTTAAAAGAGAGAACCAAACACAAGTATAATGGGCAAAACAAGCCATTGTAATTTTTCAAAAAGTTAGTGCAGGTGAATCCATATCTCTTGTCGTTGTCTCAAATATTATCTTCGAACCAAATTTTAACAAATCACTACAATTTTGAAATATCAAACTTTCAGTGAAACAAAGTTCCTTTTTTTATAGGTTGAATTGTCATACTAATGTGACAGCAAGATGGGGTAACAGGTCTGAACTTAGCGGAGGTATTTAATGTTTTTTCTTCAAAAAAAAAAAAAAAAAAACCATTAATTTGTAAAATGACAATATAATGGGGGAAACAACCCTCATAATTCTAAAAAAGAGGGAGTATGTATTTATAGAATTCAAAATAAGAGTGTTTTGTATTTATCGTTCATTTTATATTTATTCTAATTATAGAAAATGGTGACTATATTGACGTAATCACATTTTCGTACAAGTGCTTCATATATATTTATTCTAATTATAGAAAATGGTGACTATATTGACGTAATCACATTTTCGTACAAGTGCTTCATATGTAATTGCAATTAAGTGTCCCTAATTTACTTTATTGTAATATTTATATTCTCAACTTTTTTTTTTTTTATCATATTGTTATCATCGGACTTTTATTAATTAGCATATATTGTCTATGATAATATTTTCGTCCAAAAGTTCTTACAAGAAAATACCTTCTCATATTTTTAAATCGGCAAAAAGTTACATATAAAAAGTACTACTACATATTTGCTTTTTAATTTAAAAAACATTAATAGAATCTTTTGGATGAAAACCATCACTAAAAATAATGTGTGCTAATTAATGGAACGGATAATATGTAGTGAGAAAAGCTGGAGACAGTGTAACATTAAGAAAAAATTATGAATCTTTGATGCAGTTAAAATGTGGTACATTTATAGAAAGAAATTGTGACGTACATGTAATTACTTAACAGAAAAAAGGTTGAATTAAATAATTTTAGATTTTGTCTATGATCTTTCTCATTATTTCTCGACTCTCACATGACCACTAACATTGTTGTGCGCATAAGCAACGTGTGAGGCTCTATTGAGCACTTAACCTAATTTTTAGAGTTTGGTGTATCACAATTAGCTTTGGATACATTTCATGCGCCGTCACTTGTATCCATAAACTTTACTATTTCAATTGGATTAGTCAACTTTAAATAGATAGTGTTGAAAAAATATTTTATCATATTTTTACAAACTTTATCTATTGTCTTACTTAATATTTCTGTTGATTTTTAATTGTCAAAATTGTGTGAAAAGGTTGTAGGTTCTACCAATAGTCAGCACTAACTCACCGGGTGATAAATACTTCGATCAGAATCTTTAGGCTGAATATATATAGTTTTCTGTATATAACAAGATATGATTTCTTATTAAAACATTGCAGCTCGTATAGAATATATTCATTTCTATCCTAGATATTTTTAGATTAATTAAATAGGTGATTTTAAGGTTAGATTAAATTAATATCGTCTTTCCTTATTTTGGTCTATTAAGAAATCAAGAAAATCTTTTAGTATATTACTTGATATACTAATTTTCTTACCGTGTTTAATGACTATTGTTTAGGTAAGAAGATAATTGCTTTATCTAAAAGTAAAGTAATTAAACTTGAATGAAATTAATCTTTGGAAAACATATTCCCGTCCGTGACTTAGCTATGGGAAGTTCTGCGTTTTCAAACAAGTCTATACGGATTTGATGCTTCAATGATTAATTCAAAGCCTACGTTTTCTTCAAGTATTTAGAGAGCACAAAACAACTTGTGTTGGATGTTTAATACCGTCTATTGATCAATCTGTTTGACGTGAAGTTAAAAATGACGATTTTTAATCCAAGTGATGATTGTGGTATAGTACAATAAGGAAATGATGATAAAATTGATTTGATTCAACTTCATCAATAAGTCAAAAGAAGAAGTTATAAAGAAAGTTCTTAGTTTTTTTATTGTTCTTTTGTTAATTTTTGCGAAATTATAAGAATAAATACTATTATATTTTTTATCAATTAATTAGTGGATTGCTTGATCTGTGGAATGTGGGCTGTGGTTGTTTCCCTTCGGAGTATATCTAGTGTCCATCTCTTTAATCTGTTAATTAAATTCTGCACTTAGTTAAAATTGCTTGAACACATTATCAACTTGTACATTGCAGTCAGAAACGTAAGAAACTGATTGTAGAAAGTTCTGACTATCTACCATCCAGAATTACAATAGTAAATTGAAAGTCATTTTTAATTTATTTAACTTTAAAATTTATATTTAGTATCAGAGGTGGTTTTCTTTTAAAAAGTGTGATTCAAGAAAAACCTATGTATGGACGGAGTGCCCTTTAGACATCCTGTCGTAGATGAGACTAATTACTCTTATTGGAAAATTACAGTACATGTTTATGTTCAATCTCTTGATGAAAAGGTTTGACACTCAATCATGTACTTATATAAAGTACCCATTGTGAGAGAGAGAGAGAGAGAGATGCAGAAGAGTGGGTTACTATTGATTTTAATAATATTAGTTGGAATTCAAAATCTTTAAATGCTATTTTTTCATTTGTGGATTCTAACATTTTTTGTTTGATTTCCACATGTAAGGTGGCTAAGGAAGCTTGTGGATACACTTCAAGTTACTCATGAAAGAACCTCCATCGTGAAAATCATCCAAACTTCAGATGCTCACCTTAGAGTTTGAACAATTGACAATGTAAGAATATAAATAGTTCAAGGACTTCTACGCCAAACTTGGTGACATTACAAATTCAATATACACTTTGGGAAATGTGCACTAGGAGAGCAAGATAGTGAAGAAGATCCTTAAATCTCTACCTGATCGATTTCACTCCAAAGTAACTGCCATAGAAGAAAGCAAAGATATTGAAACATAAAGGTAGAAGAACTGGTGGTTCATTAATGACATATGAGCAGCATTTCCTTAGAAGAAAGAAAGAGGAGAGACCTGGAGTTACCTCAAAGCCAAAAATGTTGAAGAAGATATTGAGGATGAGGAAAGTGAAACTCATGAACATATGATCATCCTCACCAAACAATTCAAAAATTTTTGAAAAACAATCAAAAAGGAAGGGGTTCAAAGAACCACAATTAGAGAAGAATTTTTTTTAACAATTCAAGGTAAAATCAGCTTATATAGATGGAAAGAGCTCAAAACTACATCCAATGCGATGAGTGTGATGGAGATGGACACATAGAATTTGAGCGTTCTAAGACACTGAAGAAGACTCGTTCAATCAAAGCCATGAACATTGCATGGAATTAAGATGAGGACAGAGAATCAAACTCAGACGAGAATGATAGAACCAAAGATAATCAGGTAACCCCTTTTACTGTCAACCTACAGTCCAATTTTGACTCGCTACAATTATTACTTGGAGATGCAACAGGACCAGGTTGCACATGTTCAGACCATCATGAAAGAAAATTTGAAAATTGAACAAGAAAGAAATATCATTCTCTATGCCATGATGAAGTTCATTGAAGAAGAAAGGGTCGCAATTGTCGATGAAAAATAAACTCTAACTAAACTCTTAATAGAGAAGGAAAATCAAGTCGTGGAGCTCCTTTTGAACTAAATTATACCAAGGAAAGAGTTAAGCAATTTACCATTGATCCACTCGCCTAAGTGAAGTCCATAGCCATGAAAGAATGTCGAGTATGAAAGAAGGCTTAGGTAATGAAGGAAAAGAGAAGAAGAAGGAATCTAATCGGTTAAAGTTTGTCAAAGAAATAGAATTTGATAGATCGAAAGGTTAGACTTCTGAAGCTACAGTTAAAGAACTAGATAGAATTTCAGAATACAAGGTTATAGCGGTGTTTGACTCACACCAACAAGTTCTAACTAATTCCAAAACTTGACTCAGATCAAGCCATCGGGTAAACAAGTAAGGTATTAATTTCAAAATTGAAAGGTAAAATACAGCACATTGTCAGATGTAGTTTTTGTGGTAAGTATGGACAAGATTTACTTCACTGTTTATCTTAGAAGAAACAACTGGTCACAAAAGGGTTAACTTGCTTGCTGGTGCTTTAAAATACAATCCTAATTCTAGAATAAGGCAAGTCTGTGTAAGAAAGTGTGATCTTAGTTACTATGTTGTCAGTATAGCATATAAATCTATTGTCCCAAACTCTTGGTATTTTGACAATGGTTGCTCTAGACAAATGTCTAGCAATAGCTCCATTCTAATAACTACAAGAGTCTTGCAGGTGGTCTAGTTACCTTAGGGAAGGGGCTCAAAGTAAAATTGAGGGTGTTGGCCATATTGTGATTAATGTACTTCCTATCTTAAATGGTGTCTTGTTGACTTAAAAGAAAATATGATTAGTGTAGGTCAGCTCTGTGATAATGATCTTATAGTCACGTTCACAAAAAGTATATGCAAAGTTCTGAAAAATAACGGTAGTTGTGTCTTGCGTGGTGTTAGGTCTAGTGATAAATGCTGTCTGCTTAAATCTGAAATTACATGCCATGTTTCAAAAGCTGACTCTACAGATTTGTGGCACAAACAATTGGGACATCTCCCTATCTTAAATGATGTATTGTTGACTTAAAAGCAAATAGTGTAGGTCAACTCTGTGATAATGATCTTATGATCATGTTTACAAAAAGTTCATGCAAAGTTCTAAAACATAATGATAGTTTTGTCTTGCGTGGTGTTAGGTCCAGTGATAAATGCTATCTACTTAAATCTAAAATTACATTCCATATTTCAAAAGTCGACTCTACAGATTTGTGGCACAAACGGTTGGGACATCTGAACTATGGAGACCTAGTCAGACTTACCAAACTCAATGCAGTAAAAAGAGTTCCTAAGCTCACACAGAAAACAGAAGGTGTATGTGATTCATGTAAAAAAGGTAAACAAACTAAAACTATACATAAACAAGGTCAGTTTTTTACTACCCTTCACAATCTTGAGTTGTTACATATGAATTTGATGGGACCAATTAAGACTTAAATTCTCAGTGGTAAAACATATATTTATGTGTGTGTAGATGACTTTTCTAAGAATACTTGGGTAGACCTTTTTAAGGCAAAAGTCTAATATCTTTGAGAGATTCACATTTTCGTATAAAAAATTGACAGCTGAGAAATATTTTTGAGGGGACTAAAATTGTAAAAATTAGGAGTGATCTTGGAAAGGAATTTGAAAATTCTAGTTTCTCAAAATTTTGTGAAGAGTATGATATTTTTCGTGAGTTCTCAATACCTAAAGCCCCATAACAAAATAGTAAGGTAGAAAGGAAGAATAAGTTCTTAAGAGAGATGACTAAGTTAATGTTTGAAAAGTAAAAAAACTGTCAATTAAATGGGGGTTGAAGTTGTGAATACTGCTTGCTATATCCTAAATCGTGTGTCTTTGAGAACAGGTACTTCACAACCCTTTATGAAATCTGGAAAGGAAGAAAACCAAATCTCAAGTATTTTCACATGTTTGGTAGCAAGTTCTATGTTTTAAATGACATAGAACACATGGGCAAGTTTGATCCTAAGAGTGATCAAGGAGTATTGGTTGATTATTCAGAAAATAGTCGAGCTTACAGAGTCTACAATATCTGAACTCAAACTATTATTGAGTTCATTAATGTTAAAATTGATAACACTGATGACTTCTCTTATTATTCACACGAATCTGAGATTCAGAATTTGCAAGAACAGATTATTAAAGATAATCAAAATATTCAGGATGATTGTTTTGCAGATTGATGCAATGACAATGGGATAGATTGCCAGTACCGAGTACTGATGATCCTTCAATATCTACTTAAAGTATTAACCTACTAAAGAAAGATAATGAACTACATAAAATATAAAGCAACCCCTACTTGAATTCAAAAGGCTCATCCACTATATAATGTGCTTTCAGACCGTGGAGATGGAATGATGACCAGACGGAGACTTGCCATAGAACTTGGGAAATGTGTGCTATACCTCACATATTAAGCCTAAAAATGTCATTGAAGCACTTGGAGATGAGTCATGGGTTCTTGCAATGCCATAATAGCTAGCTCAGTTTGATCCAAATAATGTGTTGTAGTTAGTGCCTCGACCAAAAGACACAAATGTGATTGGAACAAAATGAATCTTTAAAATAAATCAGATGAGCATGTATAAGTCAGAAATAAGGTACGACGGTAGCACATGGATACACTCAAGTGGAAGGTGTAGATTTCGATGAGACATTTTCATTTGTGGCCTGATTGAGTCCATTAGACTTCTATTATATGTAGTAGATGGGATTCAAACTCTATCAGATGGATGGCAAGCGTGCCTTTCTAAACGGAATATTGAATGAAGAAGCCTATGCTGGGTGATCAGTGTATTTTCACACATTTATTGGAGGCCTGAACGAGTTTAATATTGATGAAATGAATGAATTTCTACTCACAATCAATTATTGCTTTTATAGGTCAAAACCCCCAATCAAAGGAGAACAATGCAAAAGGATGAGAAAATTGAGCCCATGTTCGAGAACCATTACTTCACAACTCATTTTTCTGCACACTCATTTTCAATCATATATTTACACAATAAAATATTATGTACGTAAACCCAAAATTTTTTTCTATTTTTGACCACATATTCTTCAAAAAATCACTATTCAAAACTCAATTTTATCCAAATAATAATTGTCAAATAATGGCTAACTAAAAGTGTACAACATGAAGTTGGGGACCAAACTGTAGAAGAGTTGAGATTTAAAGGACCTTGAATTCAATTCAAAAAGGGCAAGATGGAAGTAAAAGTCAAAATTTGAGGACCAAAAATGTGAAAGATCAAAGTTGAGGGACCTGACGAACAATTATTGGAGGACTTAAGGAGCAAAAATGGAGGCAGAGCCTAGCTTCGCGAGGGAGCCGTGCCCACGGGTGCACATAGGTATTACAACCTTAAGATAAAATACCTTTGGGCTCGTGTGCACGTGGTGATTTCAGGGGGCAAAAAATTGTGCCCTCATTTTGTAATTTGGGAATTCCTTTGGGGGCCTTTTTTGGGACTTCTAAGCTACGTTTTTAGGGTATTTAAATACCACTATTAAGCCATTTATTGCCCATTCATTATTCATTCAATACACACCACATTGAAGAGGGAAAGGAGACAAGAAAATGACGAGAAAAATCAAGCAAAAAGTGTGGAGATTTGGGGGAAATCAAGACCAAGCCATTGCAATCTTCAAGAATCCAACTACGGGACGGGTTCTAGCTAATTTCTTGTAATTCATCCTTTATTTTCTCTATTTTGTAATGTATTTCTCTAACTTTTCCATTTTGCGCCACTTTTATACAATGAGTTAAGCTTTTTAAAGTTGGGTTAATTAATGTAACTTGACCGTAGTCCTTAAATTGTTCATAGAAAAACATCTGGAGAAAATGAGTGGACATGAAGTTCGGGGATGGCCTACTTCCCTATGGACATGTGAGAATATTTTACTATTTCATCCCACTTTGCATAAAGCCCCAAACAAAACTAGAGACCAAGTGCAATGCATTGTCCTTTTGCCAATTTTGCCATTATTAAAAAATGATATGACGAAATGCACTCAAAGCTGAGTTTGATTAATTTCAATATTTGTCATATAATGTTAAAATGCTTATGTTCTTGTATATTTACTATTTTATTTAATGTTTCTTATTTATGTTGCCAATAAATGATTGTATTGAATGATTTGTACAATTTTTGAGAGATTATTGTACATTTTAGATCAAAATAGTAAATGCCTTAGGTTTTTGTAGGAAATAGAGATATACTTCTAACCCTAAGTAATCCACTAAGCTATTTTAATGAAGATTTAATGCGACTGTTTGGACTTTAATCAATATAGAGATATAGTATGTTAAACCAATCAATTAGGGCTAATTTCACTCTTGAGATGTAATTAGTCAAAATAGGAAAATCAGGTAATTTCCACAACTTTTATGGTTGTTATTTTTTGTTATTTAAATAGAACTTCAAACTACTTTTCTTTCACTTTCAAAATCTAAATTTAATTGTGTTTGTTTGCTTGTTAGAATTAAATTGACTATTGCGGTACATCTTTTTTAGAGAACGAGTTTTTGACGCCGTTGTAGAGAAATATATTTACGTTAATTACTACTTTAATTAATATTAGTTTTAACAATTTTTTCTAATGTTTTTTTTTTGCTACCCATCATAGTTTTGATCTCTCTTGTGTTTGGTGTTTTTTTCATGTACTATTCAACAATATATGCATGATTCTAACAATGGTAAAGTAGAAAAAAATTTGCAACGACTAATCTCCACATGGATGATGAAGATATGCATGGAAGAAATCCAAGTTGTGAAATTTGTTACGCGATGTATTGTTCTGGGCAATCTCATACACTGAGACATTCTTGTCAAAACTTCTTCGATTTAGATAATACTTAGGATATCAAAAAGAAACACTTGACAAATTTGGTAGACAATACATGCTCGTGGGAGATTATGTATCTGCTACTTGGGATGCAAACATCATACTTGTGGGAGATGGTCATCTCCTATTGAACGAGAACTTACTTGTAAAATATCATAATGAACTTATCATGTTGGATGAAAGCAACATTTTTAAAACGTAGGAGTATAATTCACTTGAAAGAGCTGATAGGAAAGACTTGACTTTTTCCTTTGACTTGGCTTGTGGACCGGTTATTCAATTCGAGGAAATATCAACTATTGAAGAAGAGTTTAAAACAATGACAATTTAATCAAAAAAGAACCAAATGAAGATGTAGCAATCAACAATGATGAATTAATTTACATTCTTCCGACTTCATTGATTGCCCAAAAATTGACTTTTTGGTTAAGCATGATAAGGAAGTTGAAGTCTACATAGTTGGATCTTAATTAGATGGAATACAAAAGTCATATTACATTGAAAGAGGCAATTTAGAATTTTGGAGAAAAAATGAAAAAGTGGAGCAAAGTTAAAGAAGCAAACTAAGTAAGGCATCTAATTTTTTTTTTTTCAGACTTCAATATTTATTTTAAGAATCCAACGAAGAGATGAGTTTTATCTTATATTTGATCCATTATTTTCTCTAACTTGTAATGTATTTCTCCAACTCTTTTCATTTTTATCATTTTTATACAATGAGCTATGTTCTTTATGTTGGGATGATTAATGTAGCTTATAACTGATAAATTTTAATATTTGCTCATTAATGTTAAAATACTTATTTTCATGTGTATACTATTGTATTTAATGTTTTTCATTTATTTGGCCAATAAATGATTGTGTAGAGTGATTTGTATAATGTTTGAGTGAATTTTTTGCATTTTAAACAAAGTATTAAATATTCTAGGTCCTTGTAAGAAATAGAGATATGCTCGTAACCATAGGTCCATTTAGCTATTTTCACAAATATTTAATATTATTGAGATGGTTTTAATCGATATAAGGATATAGTATGTTAAACTAAATGGTTAGGACTAATCGCAGTCGAGATAGGTAATTAATCAAAATAGAAAAATCGAGTCTAACATAGTAATTGAGTAATTTATTTTTTGGATTATTGAGAATTTAACTAGGCAAAGGTTAAGTGAAATTATGAATTCCAACTCCTTTATCTTCCCAATTTCCCTTAAATTTTAGATTCGTCCATTTTGTTATTTTTGTAGAGTTTTTAGCTATTTTCATTATTTTCAAAATCCAAATTTAATTGTATGTTTCATTTTATATTGAAATTAACTATTGTATAATTGAGTAATCATTTCTCATAGGATCGACAACTCGGACGCGTCAGTCCACTTTATTACTCATATGCTACACGTACGCTTACAATACATATTTTTAGCAAGCATTAAGCAACCTAAAGGATTCATTGATCCATATCTCTTGACCATGTGTTCAAACTCAAAAACATGTTATATAGACTGAAACAAGCTCTTCATACATGGTATGAAAGACTGAAAATGTTTCTTCTTGAGAAAGGATACAAGAGAGGAGAGCTAAAAATTCTTTGTTCATCAAATATCTTAAATATAGATTGACAATAGCACAAATCTATGTTGATGATATTGCGTTTGGATTTACATCTAAAATAAAATTCAAAGAGTTTGTTACACTTATGTAAAATGAATTTCAAATTAGTGTGGTAGGTAAAATAACCTATTTTTTGGGTTTGAGGGTCAAACATGTTGTTTCAGGGAAGTATGCAAATAATCTGGTAAAGAAGTTTGGTCTAGAAAACAGAAAGGCGGTCAGGGCTTCCATAGCCACGTCCTTGATGTTAGGTCTTGATTTATATTGGCACTTCCATGATCAAAACATAGGTAATTGAGTTGTAATAAGAGTCAAAGTAATTAGAGTTGATAGAGTCCTACAAGAAGTCGAAAACATTCAAGAAGATAAAAAAAAAGAGACAACCGCTCACTGGCAGCGGGTTGAGAACATGAGTATCGCTACTTTCTTGGCACGACCTGGTGCTTCAGCAGAAGGTACATTGCTCATCAGGCACTAGACGTGGTGTCTAGCCCGACTCCTGTTATGATTCTTGCAAAGTTTTCTATCTTATTTCAACCCAAACACTTTATATTATATATACCCAAGTCATATAGTGTCTGAAAGGGTGGTTGAACATTATTTGATGCTATAGAACATATTTTGATGATCAAACAATAATTTTCAAAGATTAATTGCTTCAGTCACACATTCAAAACATCAAAATCCCAAATTCTCAAATAACCAAATAAACCACTTTCGTTATATCTGTCAAAATTCTGAAGATCTAGGAAGGTGACTGAGTTCTGAATGTTGAAGAATAAGTTCGTTTTTTTGTGATCCACGAAAATAAAATATTCTAGGGTTCTAGAGTTAGTGCTAGGGCACACAACCAAAGGAGTTCATTGGTGATTACAGATTGAGGGTCAGAGTCTACTAAAATTTATCTGTGTTTGGACTATAAGTTAATCCTTTATAGTGTATTACTTACTCGCAAGTTTTTCCGAAAGTTTTTGATCCTTGTAAAGAGTTCTTCAAGATATTTTCCTCTGTTATCAAATCTTGGTGTTGTTGACTTTTGTAATATTTAAACGGCACAATTGATAGTTTTTTTTTAGATTTGCGTGGTTTAGTTCATCTGGATATATTTAATTGTGACTTGTTACAATTAATAACTTGGTCAATTTAAATTCTGCATATTACACATGTTCACCCACTCTAAGTGTTAATTGGGTTGAACTTTTTTATTTCAATTGGCATCGGAGTTTAAATTCGATTCCTGACCCTAATTTTATCTAGACGAGTCATCACTTTCTCTACTTCCATATTTTGATGAAAGCAATTATGTTAGTAGAAAAGTAAAGATGAGAGCATTCTTGAAATATGTGAATAAAAAAGTTTAGTTATGTGCAGAGGAATGCTGGATTACCCCTACTACATCTGTTGGTGGTGTAGTTACCCCTACTGCTATTTCACTTTGGACCTAGGATGACCTAACAGAGTTTAACTCGAACATCAAAAGGCTTCATTCCATATTTATGGCTATATCACCCGAAGAGTTCAGGCGAGTGTTGATATGTAAGATTGTAAAAAACAAAATTTGGAATATTCTAGAAATCACACTTGAGGGAACTAAGATAGTTAAGAACTCAAGGCTTCAGATGTTGACTACTATGTTTGAAGAGTTAGAATGAAGGATGATGAATCCTTAGATGAATTCTATGCGAAGTTAAATAACTTAATAAATTCTAGTTTCAACCTAGGTGAGAAATCCCTGAAATAAAAATTGTGAGAAAATTACTTACTTGAGAGATTTACACATAAGATCATTGCTATCGAGAAGAGAAAAGACTTAGATACGATTAAAATAGATGAATTAGTTGGATCCTTCCAAAACTATGAACTAACCATATCTCACTCTAATAAAGATAAGTCTATTTCTTTAAACACTATCAGGGAAGAAGACTTTGACATTGCTGAAGATGACCCTTAATGATGAGTAGATAGCTTATTTTGGTAAGAAATTCAAAAAAGTCTTAGGAATAATAAGCAACCTCAGGATAAATACAAGAGCAGCATAGTAAATTCAGGAAAGATAGTTGAGAGAAGAAAGATCCTGAGGTTGGTAGGAAGAAGTCGCATATGGTCACATGTGATGAGTGTCAAGGATCCGATCACATTAGAGCTGAGTGCCTATGTTATAAGAAAACCCTAGGTAAAGCTTTGAATGCAACTCTCACTGATGACGAGTCTAGCTCGAACAATCAAAGTAAGAAGTCCAATTCTAAGGGTGTGAATTATATGGCGTTTGCCTCTATAGTTAAGAGTAAATCTGGGAAGATGAGTGAGAAGACTAAGGACTCATAAAAAAATGAGTACTCCGAGTAAGATTTTGAGGATGATAAGGATATTCGTAAGGCTTATGACTAGCTCTTTGAAAAAAGCCTTAAGTTGAAAACTGTGAATAGATCTGTATTTAAGAAATTGAATGAATTAGAACTAGAAAAAGAGAGACTTGTAGCCGAACTTGACGAATCCACAAAAAGTCTTAATGAGTTGAGAGTAGAGAAAGAGTTCTTAGCTATAAAGGTTAAAACTCTTACTAGAGATCTTGAGAAATCGAATACTCAACTTTAATCTTTTTTGAGTAGATATAAGAAACACGATAACATCTTACGTTTGAACAAATCTTCTGAAAATGGGGATGGTCTAGGCTATGGTGATATTGGTTCTCATGTTGCTACCTCTATCAAGACAACATTTGTCCCGGCCTCTATCAAGTCTAAGAATGTAGCAGTCGTAGGACAAAGACCATCTAGGCAACGTAGGGTTTCTCAACCTAAAGTCCAAAATTTGATACCTCGTTATGTTGTCCTTAGGTTCATTCCTACATGTCACAATTGTGGTGAGTTAGTTTACATAAGACCTAGACGTCGTAAGAACTTGATTAGGAACAACAAACAAGATCTAACTACTCATGTTAGATTCTTCACTAATCAAGTAAGTCACTTGACATAATTTATGACTCAATTGACTAAGATGACATCTTCTTCTAGGGGTAGATATGATTCCATTTGATTCTAGTTTCAAGATAACCGAATAGAACCATGAACCAATGATTTTCTTTTTATAATGGAACCAAATGGTTTTTTAAGATATGGATCCAATTCGGAATCGAACCATGCGGCTCCAATTTGGTTTGATTTGGTTCTATTTTCATTCCTTAAATTTTGAGACTTGCACCATATCGATAAGTTAGTAATATATACCTCAATAATAGAATGAACATCAACATTCAACAGTTTAAATTATCAATCATCAAGAACACAAAAGTCCAACTAACAGATAAAATTTGAATACACACAATTTTCATTCTCGTACAAAAGATTGTCTAATAAGTAATTACAATGATTCACTAAATTAATTGCAATAGTTTTAATGGCACATCCCCAAAATAAAGGATGAGTTGTGCAAAAAATTTTATAGGAAACCATTAACCATTTAATACTCCATGAATGTTTATTGGATTTTCCTCTATTTGTGTAAAACACAAATAACCAATCAAGATGATAAAAAAAAAAAAAAAAGTTAAAGGCTTTTTACATGACTGACCAATTCCATTTCCAATCTTGAAAGGTCTCCTCCACTAAAGTGATGAATTGCGGTGCTTGCATGCCACGACATTGTGTAAATTGAAAAGGAGTGAAAGAGAAATAATTCAAATGAATACAAAATTAGGGTGTACACAATTAATGGACTATTTTCAATGACCTAAAATCAATTAATGGCTTGTCCTCAATTAATGGGGTGTCTTCAGTGAATACATATTAGATATCCACTAATTAATATGTATAAAAAAATAAATAAAAGTAATTTTGATTTTGGTTCTCGAATCTAGAACTAGAACCGACCCGGAACCAAATGGTTCTCGGTTCGAAGAACCAAAATCATTAACATTTTTTTGTAAAATTGAATCAAACCACTCGATTTGGTTCAGTTCTGGTTTGATTTGGTTTGGACATTTTGTCCATCCGCATCTTCTTCTAGGAAAATTTAGTCAAAAAGAGTGATTCTATAGTCAAAGTGATAATTTAAAATGCGGTATTGCTTGAGTCGCTCTTCAAGATAAGAGCATTTATGTACCTCATTGAGTAGTTCTATAGGTGCATGTATGTGCAAGTTCATCGAATCCACATACTCATGCTTACATTCTCATTCATTTTTTTATTATCTCTTTTCTTAAGAACTAAAAAAAAAAAAAATCGAAAAAGGACCTTTGAAACTATAGTTCCTTGATTTGATTTACTTGAAATTTTAATTGTGACCAAGTATGAGTAAACTAATGAACGGTGATGAAAGTTTTCATGGATTTGTTTAGGACTTGTGTGGAGTACTTAACATAAATTTCTTCATGTAACATTTGCACTACACACATTAAGCTCTTGTGAGTGAGTCTGGCCACTTGTGTAAGATTTGGGATGTCGGTCATCAGTGTGGTGAGGGGACCTTGAATATGAATTGACCATTTAACTTGTTGATCTAAACTCTTGTATAGTCCCCTAAAAAGCAATTTTTTTTAAAAGATTTTGCTTAAAATATTGTGAGTTATCTTATACTTCTCTTTGTAGCCTTTTTTAGTCGAGTAATTAGGCCAGCTGGGCATCTTAAAGTCTGTTCTCTATGATCATCTAACTTATGAGTCATCGATCGAAAACTCGTTATATGGGTCATTAAGAAAGCTTAATAAATAGAGGTCTGCACATAAGATGAAAAAGAAAAAGAAAATAAAAAATACATATGCTCACAAATATGGGAAAAATTATATGGTTATTAAATATGATCATTTTGATTAAAAGGTCCTAGTTGCACCAAATTTGACTTTCATAATTTGAAGAATATATTAACTTATCAATGATTTCTTTTTATGTCCATTCTCACTGATATAAGGTTTGAAGTCTTATTTACAGGAGATTGTTGACAATTTTCACATTTGGGACTCTTATAAGATTTACTCCTTGTAGGTCTAAAATAATTGTGTGGGAAGAGTTCGTCGTTTATTAATTATACATGTACAAGTAAACAATTGCATGTTCGAGTAATCACATGATCTTGATTTTCAAGCCAAGTTACTACATTTAAAAAATCATAAAAAGGTGTTGAAGTTTGAAAAATTCAGAACAAGTACTATATTCGAAAAATTAAGAAAGTTTTGATAATTTTGACATTTGACTAGGCGCTCACTAAAGCGAGATGGATGGTCGAGAGCCTAAAGCAGTGACTTTGGCGCTCACTGAGCGCGACTCTTGAGCACCAATACTGATTTTAACTTTAAACGCATAAACCCCTGTTTTCCCCAACTTCTTCTCTTCTTCGAAAATTATTCTTCTCTTCCAAAAATTCTTCATTTAATCGTATTGTTGGCTTTTAAGGACGAATTTCATGTAGAACATATCACATTCATTACTTCATTCTTCGAATCAAATAAAATTTACTAAAATCCCTAATTTTTTAAATTTCTTGAACATTAGGGATTTTGATTAGTTCGTGCCATTTTATGTGAATTTCATAAAGACTATGCCTAAATATGATTGGGTTTGAGATATATGACGATTATGCACATGCGAATGTATCAAATTGAATTGTTTTTTTTTTTTTTAAATTCATGAGTTTTTTTTTTTTTTTGAAAATTGTCTAGTCTATAGAACATGAAAATTTAGGGTTTGTAGGTTAGTTTTGTAAATTTTCTTCAAATTTCATTCAAAATTTATGTAGATGCTTGGTTTGGCGTTTGAGGCTTGAATGAATGGTTTAGACATGCATTGTTGGGCTTTGCACTTCATTCATTAATTTCGTATACAATGTGTTCGATGAAATGTCACTTGATGTTTTTGTTTGATTTTTTCATATGATATTGTCAACATGCGTCGAACACACAATCATTAACACATTCATGCCATTAGATTGAACTTTTGGATCGATTTGCATTAAAATTGAAGAGGGCGTAAATTTCACCATACGTCTTTTCCTGCGTCCCTGCATTACGTCCCTTAGTTAAGCCCTTAAGTTGTATGGCATGTTTTCTTTATGTTCTTTATAAGTGTCGGGTGCAGTACATCAAGTGCATATCATGCATTCATGCATATCTTTAGATAGGTTATTATTGAGATACTCGACTTGGCTAGTTACTCTCATTTTGATGTGTTCTATTGTCATATCACATGTCACAGATATTTCCAAAAAGGGCGAAGACTACCTATAAGAAGTTGGGTAGATCCACATCATACGATTGAGCGAGATTTGTCTCTTCTAGAGCATAGGAGGTCTTCAATTCTTAGTTCTCCTCTTACCTAATTCTTATTGAGCGTGAATTAGCCCTTTCTGACCTTCTTGTCGAATTGGCTGCCATTTTCACATTACGTCAATGGGAGCCAGTCCTTCATGACCTTACACTATCATCCTGCCTTCTCATTAGGAAGTTTTATTCTAATATTCATGAGGTAGATCAATCATAGTTTATAGTGTATATTCGAGGTCAGGTTTTGAAAATTAGTCTCGAGGTTGAGTCATTAATATACCTCAGGTTCTTCACCTAGTTTTTCCATTTATTAGACGGTCGATGAATCTTTCTCATACCCTTCTTATGTCGACCCTATTTAATTGTCCTATGGACTCAAAGTTCAATTCCTACTGGGTCTATAATGGTAGAGCGTCATATTTTATTGCGCATAATGTGCACAAATCTTTGGCCTGTATCTCATAGAACTTGCCTTCTTCTTGATAGGGCTAGATTTCTTTAAGCACTTTTACATGGTGACTCAATTGATCTTCCTTCTTGTATCTATCACCATATTTTGCACGTATTCCGAATGAGTGGCAAGAAGATATGTTTACCCTATGCCTGCCTGATTCAATGTTTGGTGACTGGGCTAGGGGTTATATTTACTGATCAATTGTTTGAGCGTGTACCATGGCCTATCGGCCAAGTAAGAATAGGTCTACATTTTCTTTTCTTCTAAGCCAACTGATGACCTATCCCTGTCTACTTAAGACCTATCCCCATATATATTTATGATCATGATATACCAACCAGTTTTTCTTCTGTTCCTGATTTTCCTTTGACATCTGATCATGATATTCTTCTTCAGTTGATCCTAATATTCTTTCTACATGTGTCTTTCTTTCTCCACACGCTTCTTGTCCTATTGACCTCTCAGTAGCGATTATGGGTCCGTTATTATTATTATTATTATTATTATTATTATTATTATTATTGAGCAGCAGGCTCGTATGATTGTAGACATTACCCAGCTAATGTGCACCTTTGAGCGACTTACTGTAGATGTTTCTACACTTCATACTGATGTATAGTGGATTCGCCAACACTGGGACGATGGTGATTATTTAGATGAGGACATTGTGACATATTATTCAGGGTTTTTTACCCTTTGTAATTTGTAGCAAAAATGAGGAGTAGTTAGGAGTAGGAATACATGATTAGAATTTTGTTTATTTTGATACATGTTGGGATATATGGACATTTTGCTAAAATGCATTTTTTGATGTTTTATGATATTGATATCGATTTTGTATTTGTAATACTTGATTTTGTCACAAAATACCAAAAGGGAAGTTTGTTAGGTCTTGATTTAGATTGGTAAATCCATGATCAAAACATAAATAATTGTCGAGAAGAAGACTATTTGCTTGCCCTGTGTTGAGCTCTTGAGCACTCAGAACAGGAGTATCGTTGCTCACTTGGCATGAACTTAGCGCTCGAACGATAGACACACCGCTCACTAGGCAATGGTGCAACGCTCAAGCGGCGAGTTATTCCGGCCAGACTCCTATTACGATTTTAACACAATTTTTTATCATATTCTAACCCAAACATTTCATGTTATAAATATACCCACACCATAAAATATCCCAAAGGGTGGTTGAATAATATTTAATGTTACAGAACATATTTTGAAGATCAAACAACAATTTTCAACAATCAATTGATTCAAACACACATTCAAAACATCAAAATCTTAAATTCTCAAAACACTTCCGTTACATCTGTCAGAGTTCTAAAGATTCAGGAATGTGACCAAAGTTCTGGTTTGTAAAGAATGAGTTTGTTCTTAATGATCCATAGAGATAAAAATAATTTAGAGTTCTAGAGCTGGTGTGGGAGCGTACAACCAAATGAGTTTCTTGGTAATTACATGTTGAGGGTCAAAGTCTACTTAGGTTTAGTTATATTTGGATCAATACTATTAGTTAATCTTTTATAGTGGATTATTTACTAGCAAGTTTTCCAAAAGGTTTTCGATCTTTGTGAAGAGTTTTTCTCCGACATCAAAATCTTCTTGTTGTTTACTTTTCGAAGATTTAAATTGAATAATTGATAGTTAAGTTTAGATTTAAGTGATTTAATTAATCTTGATATATATATTAATTGTGACTTATTGTAATTATTAACTTAGTAAATTTAAAACTGCATATTACACATATTCACCCTCTCTAGGTGTCATTTAAGTCAAACTTTTTTATTTCATTTGAAGATTTGCAGAGATAACTAGTGCAATGACATTGACCCTAGCTTGTACAAAGCATGATAGGTAGTATGTTGTACCTGATTGCAAGTTGTCCTTGACATAGCCTTAATTGTTGGAGTATGTGTGTAATATCAAGTTAAACCAAAATAATCTCTTTTGACTACTTGAAGCAAATCATTCGATACGTCAGTAGCACTTCAAATTTTGGTTTATGGTATACTAATGACTCAAATTCACATCTTGTAGGATATATTGATACTAACTGGGCGAAAAACTTGGATGATGGAAAAAGCACTAGTGGAAGATCTTTCTACGTGGGTAACAATCGTTTATTGCTTAGCTAAGTAAGAAACAAAACTCTATATCCATATCTACTGTAGAAGCTGAGTATATTGCTATTGGTAGTTGATGTACTCAGATATTCTGGATAAAACAAGTACTCGGTGACTATGGTATTGACTAAGATTCTATTGCTATGTTCTGCGATAACACCAGTACTATAAATATATCTAAAAATTATGTTCAACACTCAAAGACCAAACATATAGACATTAGACACCACTTTATTAGGGACTTGGTTGAAAGAAGTGTAATTGTCCTAGATCACATACATACTGAAGAGCAGTTGGCTAATTTGCTTACCAAGATTTTAGTTATCATTATATTTGATACTTTGTGAAAAACCGTGGATATATACTAAATACATTAAACTACTTTTCATGTACTTCTTTTTTTGTTGTATGTGTCCACTACGCGTGCATGTGTTTTTTCATTATATATATATATATATAAACAAAATAAAATATTCAAAAAATTAAAGGTATTTCTTGTAAGTGTCTCATGATGTGAATTTCTAATTTGTTTATAATTGTTGGGATGAAATTGAATTATCCAAGTAGTGTAGGGTGCATCTTATGGTAAATAGTAATCAAATAAGTACACATTTAGAATACCGTGATGATCTAATTGTGCCCATTTACTAACTGGGTTGTCATATTTAAGGTGACGTGTACTTAAGAGCCGACCTATGATCAATACCTATGTATCTCTGCACTATAATATGACTGATGCGGGAAGATCTAAGTCAGATGATGACGAGTTGTCTGATAGCTCGTTGATGGCACTGAGATACCATGAGTTGTCAGATTAGCGCAAAAATAGCAAGTAATCAACAATCTTTCCTAATTTGGGCCTTTTTGGACACGTTTCGGTAATTTGGCCATAACTTTGATTACGGTTGTCAGAATCGCACTCATGACCCCAATTCGGAAAGATCTTTTCGGCATACACATCGTGGTCATCCAGCTTTGCTCTGTACGCATAGATTTCGAGGGCAAAATCCACTATTTTCCCTTTCTAATCCCTAATTTTAGTTATTTTTTTTTACCTTTTTTAGTAATATTTTGTTTCTCTTTTTAACGTAGATTACGAACTCAATTTGAGCCTCAATTTTTGGGATATTATTTCTCTTATTATATATTTTCTTTTGGTATGAATATTGGAATTTTTCTATTTTTGCTAAAATTCCGATAATTATGATTTTTTAGCCATTTAACCCGGCTTGTAGGTTATTTCCGCATATTAGGTGAATAATAAAGACTTGTCTTGTTTTTTGGTGTTTTCTTTTGCATTCGTCTCTGTTAATTATCTATCGAACTTCTGCTTGCAGAATAATCACTATTCTACACGGCATCAGTTGTTATCAGAGCATCAACATCTTCCTGGGTGAGATTTCATCAATTCTACCATAGTTGGTGGTCGTGATTGTGGTCGTCGCGAGCATTTTCCGAATGAGGAAGTCCCACAATGTGATCGTAACGTTCAGGATGTGACGATTGAAGATTTACAGAGGTAAGTTGTGGAGTTAGCTCAGCGTCTGGTGGCACTGGATTTTAGTGATCATGAACTAGAGGGTCACGATTTTGAAACCATTTTCGAAAACCTGTATCACAATCTTGCTCAAGTTTGGGAACACCATGGCCGGAAAGATCGCCATGTTGACTTCGGTTTCAAAGTGGATCTATCAGAGTTTTCTGGTACGTTACAAGATAAAGGATTTGTTGATTGGTTGAATGAAGTTGAACGAATTTTTGAATATAAAGAAGTTCCAGATCGTCTCAAAGTAAGGTTGGTGGCCATCAAACTTAAGGGCAGAGCATCTGCATGGTGGAAACAATTGAGGCATTCACGAAATAGGAAAGGTAAGGCCAAGATCACTGATTGGGAGAAGATGAAGAATAAGATAAAAGGTCACTTCCTTCCTTCTGACTACACCCAAACCTTGTTTCAACGGCTTCATTCTCTGAGGCAAGGCATGAGATCAGTTGATGATTATACGGAAGAGTTCTATCAATTGATAACTTGGAATGATCTATTTGAGATGGAAGAACATATGGTGGCACGGTATTTGGGAGGATTACGACATCCTTTGTAGGATGTCCTCAGCCTTCACTCGTTGTGGACCATTTCTGAAGCATACCAGAGTGCACTTGCCGTGGAAAAGCAATGAAATAGAAGACCAGTGATCAGAAGCGAAGTTAATCAACCAATTCGTCCTCAAGCACCCCGTCCTACTCAACAACCACCGCAGGATAATTCTAGCTTGGGTATTATGTATTTCAGATGCGGTGAATAGGGACATAGAGCAACTGATTACATGAACCAGCTAGTCGGACAGGTAAAAATCTCCTGTTTGAAGAAGATGTAGTAAACGAAACTGAGAAGGTTGGAGAGCCAGTAAATGACTATGATGAGGAGGGAGATGTGCTAAATGGAGATGGTCATGAGACTCTAGTTGTGCACAAGAGCCTATTGACTCCTAAAGGCAACTCAGTGGACGACTGGTTGAGGACCAACATCTTTCACACAACCTGCACAGTAGCCGATAAGGTATGCAAACTGATCATTCATAGTGGTAGTTGTAAGAATGTAGTATCCGAAGAGGTTGTCCAAAAATTACAGTTGAAGGCAGATCGTCATCCAAGACCATATAAATTGTCGTGGTTAAGTAAAGGCAGTAAGGTATTGGTCGAAAAATGATGTCTAGTATCTTTTTCAATCTCCAGGAAATATTTTGATAATGCTTGGTGTGATGTCGTGTCAATGGACACTTGTCATGTATTGTTAAGCCGACCTTGGCAATATGATTGCAGTGTTATTCATGATGGGAGGAAGAATACATATTCCCTTAGCATCAAGGGGAAAAAGGTTGTGTTGGTGCCTCGTTGGGAAGAAACCACTCCTGCCCCGGTAGTTAATAATACCAAAATACTTTCTATGTCCAGGTTTTTAGTTGAGATTGAGCGTACAGATGTAGTTTATGCTCTACTACCTTGTGGTAATAGTACGATAGACGAGGATCCAGAATTACCGACAGAAGTGCAGCAGATGCTAACGGAGTTCTCTGACATGATGCTGGTAGATCTCCCTTTGGGGTTGCACCTATAAGGGATATTCAACATTAGATCGACCTTGTTCCGATATCGAATTTGCCTAATTGATCGGCTTATCACCTCATTCCCAAGGAAGGTGAGAAGTTGTAATGACAAGTGGTAGAGTTTTTGGAGAGGGGCTACATCGGTGAGAGTATGAGCCCATGTGTAATTCCTGCTCTACTGGTGACGAAGAAGGAAGGTTCTTGGCGTATGTGTGTTACTAGAAAAACAATCAATAGGATTACAGTGAAGTACATGTTTCTGATTCTCCACTTGGATGATATGTTAGATCAACTGTCTGGTTCTAAGGTTTTTTAAAAAATTGACCTTTAAAGCTAATATCACCAAATCAGAATAATGCCTGGAGATAAGTTGAAGACAACGTTTAAGACGCAACATGAATTGTATGAGAGGATGATCATACCTTTTGGACTATCCAATGCACCCAGTATCTTCATGAGATTTATGCATCAGGTTTTATGGCCTTTCATGGGGAAGTTCATTGTAGTCTATTTTGACGACATCCTCATTTATAGTCCGACATGGGCATAACACTTTGATCACCTCTGTGCTGTTTTTTGATATGCTGGAGACAGAGCACCTATTCGTTAATTAGAAGAAGTTTTTTTCTTTACGACTTCTGTTACTTTTCTTGATTTTGTTGTGTCTACTGATGGTGTCCATGCAGATCAATCAAAAATTGATGCAATCTTGGAATGGCCCAAGCCAAAAGCCTTGCATGATGTCAAATGTTTTCATGGATTGGTAATCTTGGAATGGCCCAAGCCAAAAGCCTTGCATGATGTCAAATGTTTTCATGGATTGTCATCCTTCTTCCGCGGGTTCATCAGAAATTTCAACACTCTGATTGTCCCAATCACTGAATACCTCAAGGGACAATCTTTCTAGTGGTCGGAAAAAGCAGATACCAGTTTTCAGTTGGTCAAGCAAAGGATGATAAAACCTCCAGTTTTGATACTTCCAGACTTTAAAAATGTGTTTGAAGTAAATTGTGATGCATCTGGGGTTAGCACTGGTATTTTGGTTCAGGAGGGTGTCGAATAGCATTTTTCAGTGAGAAACTATCAGGGTCAAAGAAGAATTATTCCACCTATGATCTCGATTATTATGCCATAGTTCAATCCCTAAAGCATTGGCGTCATTACCTAATACGGAGAGAGTTCATTCTTATCACTGATAATGAGGCCTTAAAGTACATCAATGGTCAACACAAGCTGAGTCGACGACATGTCAAGTGGGTAGCGTACTTGCAAGACTTCACGTTTGTACTGAGGCACCGAGCTTGGAGTCTGAATCGTGTCGCAGATACATTGAGCCATCATACATTACTTCTCACCACCATGAGCACTAACGTAGTGGGATTTGATGCATTTCTTGATATGTATGCTGTAGACCCTTCATTCGGGAAGATAATTCGAGAGGTAACTGACAATCAACCACATGATTTTATTTTGCATAATGGCTATTTGTTTCGTGGTTTACAGTTGTGTATTCCAGATTGATCACTAAGGCAACATATTATTAGTGAACTTCATAACATGGGCTATTTCGGGCGATATAAGTCATTAGCTTTAGTCTCTTTTAACTATTGTTGGCCCAAATTGAGTAGTGATGTAGCTCATCATGTAGTGCGTGTTGTGTGTGTCAGCGGTCCAAGTGAGTTCTTACTAATGCGGGCCTTTACACACCTTTACCAGTACATGAAGTCCCTTGATTTGATGTCAGCATGGATTTTGTATAGAGACTACCCCGTACCCAACGGGCCTTGGATTCTATTTTCGTTGTGGTTGACAGGTTTTCAAAGATGGCCCATTTTATAGCTTGCCGAAAAAAAATGGATGCTACTCGAATCGCCCATCTTTATTTTAAAGAAATTGTTCGTTTGCATGGTGTTCCTCAATCATTTACTTCTAATTGTAATACCAAGTTCATGAGTCACTTCAAGAAAAGTTTATGGGAGAAGCTGGAGACGCGGTTGAATTTTGAGGAGTCTGCCAGAAACTAAACCGAAGCAGTGGGATTTGGCATTACCTCAAGCAGAATTTTCCTACAATAGGTCAAAGAATAGAACCATAAGAATGAGCTCATTTGAGATTGTCCATGGTCGGAATCCATCCAGGGTACTTGATTTATCCCTTATTCCACGTATGGGTTGTCTGAGTCACAAGGTAGATGAGATGGCAGAACATCTTCGAGGTATCCATGAATAGGTAAAGCTTGCCATTCACGAGAGTAATACCAAGTATAAGGTTCAGGCCGATAGTCACCATCATTAGGTACTTTTTGAAGTTGGTAATTTTGTTTAGGCGATATTAACTCGTGATCGTTTTCCTGTTGGGGAGTATAATAAGCTTAATGAACGGAAGATTGGACCTTGTATCAACGATAATACCTACAGACTACGCCTCCCCAACCATTTGAAGACTTCTGATGTCTTTAATGTGAAGCACCTAAGTCCTTATTTTGTGGATTCTGACGACACTAATAGAGATACCGTATTAGTAACTTATCAAAAGAATATAGCAAATAATTTAATTAACTGCAATATTATAACAGAGCAAATAATTTAAATTTTAGTAAAATAAATTTCAAATCGAGGCTAGTGCGAATATAGTTTCCTTAAAACAAATTTGCCCCCTTACAGTACGTTCTTATCAAAAGAATATAGCAAATAATTTTATTAACTGCAATATATAACAGAGCAAATAATTTAAATTGCATTAAAATAAATTTCAAATCGAGGCCTGTGCGAACATAGTTTCCTTAAAACAGATTCGCACCCTCACCGTACGTGCTTGAGGTTTAATTTGAGCGTCTACTTCCCAAGATACAATGGTAAAACTAGTAGATTCTGAGCACTACTATTTCGGCGAACTGATTTAGTAATTGAACAATACCACTTTCAAGACTCAAACAGAAATAAAAAATGTATGCAGACAGAACTCGAACTGTATGCAGAAAAGTGGAACTGTATTTTCAGATGAATTCGTGTGTTTTAGAATAGTGAAAAATGAGACATATAAATACTTGTCTCTTAAGAATGTAACTTTGCCATTTAGTTCATGGCAATTACCACAGGAGTTTCAACAGTTTCAGAAAATGAAAAGTCAGTTGAATAAAACAAAAATATAGCAAAACGTGGACACTCCTAAAGGGTCAATTTTGCTCCTTCCGGTCTGACATTCATGTACGCAGGTCGCGCCCGCACACGAGTTCAAGGTCCGAAACCTATTTCGGTCCATGATTTGCACCCCCTGCG
>CAIGRP010008329.1:0-11201 GCA_903798385.1 Fraxinus cuspidata | reverse complement strand
TTTTATGTGTTCGAATTCACCAAGATCCCTTGAGGGTCAGGATCCCATGTCAAAGCACAATTCAAGAAACACAGGAAACAAGAAGAAACAAGTAGGAGAACACGAGAAAGAATATTACAGATAAATAATAACAAAAGAGTTAGGGTTAGAAAGTTTAAGCACCATCTTCGAGTAACACCCACAAAGTACCAGAACAATTAATAAAAAGCCCAAGATCTGAATTCTTTCTTTAAGATTCAACCAATAGTCGCCAACCAATATCTTCCAAAGACTCACCACCAGAAATCACGATACGTCAACAATAGGATCTAGGGTTTCCTCCAATCGTCAAATCCGGTCGTGAAAATTAATTTTTCACAAACATATCATGAACGACGGGACACTAAGCCACCCAGATGGCTATGATACTACTATTGTAACTCGAAACAGGATAAAAAAAATACCCAAGAACACAAAAGATCAATTAAAGATCATCAACATCAAGGATTGATTATGGTTGGGCTCAAAACAACATTGGACCCTCTGTACAAAACAAAATATCCACAAACTCTAACCCTCAAATCGAACAAATGGACTCATCTACTTCAATGAGCCGAGAACCAACTAATTGATCTCAACTCTAAACCTTTAAACAAAGATTCACTAAGACTCAAATCACACAGATTCAATCCCAAAAAACTAGAAATTTTAGGGTAACACACAGTAGATGAAAAAAAGAATGAGAACAGACATAGAGAGAGAAATTCCATAAGCCTCTTGCACAAATCAGATGGAAAAACCAATTTAGGGCAACCACTCAGGTCTCTTAAATATGCCACCATCGTCACCATGGATTTCAGCCAATGATCAATGGTCCAGAACATCACACGTTTCATTCATATTTGGGCTCGGGTTTTGACCTATTCCATTTTGTATTATCAGGCAATGGCATATATAATACCGGCAAGTGGGCTTAGCCCCAATTTCATCATAGCCAATGGACTGAACCAATTTTATATGGCATCACAGCCTATCAGTAGTTATCTGTTTTTATGTAATTTGTAATTCAATCTTGTAATCTTTAAAATTTAAGGGTAAACCCAATGCCGTCGAGACTGAGAGCCAGCGTTACCCCGCACAAATCGACCTTCACTTTCCTATTTAGATTGCAAGAAAAGTTAATGCTGTCGTAAAAAGGCATACTGAGAAATTTTCTCTGCACATATAGGATAGCTGTTTAAGAATAAAATCTATTATTAATTCATTGTTTTAGGTCGTTACAGTAACATAGTTAGAACCAGACCTTATACTGTTCGTGATCAATGTGAGGCCTATAGATCATTCATTTCCAAGTTTTCAGTTTATATGTATTCTTTATCATGGATTTGCAAATATTGATGCAAGAATGGTATTTAATACTAGTTTTAATTAATTAGGCGACAAGGGTGTACCACTTTTAAGCTAAGTTATTAATTAAAACGTTTATTAAGAGAATTAAACTTGTATACATATCCTATTTCTTAGAAAGTTGATAAAAGTTCTATTTTTTCATGAGTCTACGAACTAATTTTCCAACATTACTATAAGTCGTGAGCATGACGTGTGCATAGTTCGCACGACTCTGCCCACTTATTCAATATAATGTTCCACTACTTTTACATCATTATGAGGATTCAATTCCAGGATTTATTGGCTGCATCAGATGCCACATTTTTAAAGAAAGGATACTACGTCATGTCATCTTGGCCCTGCTTCTTTCTATGGAAGTTTGAAGAATTAGGTGGACAAGTTTATCCAGTCATTGGTGAAAGTAAAACCACTAAAGAATGGAAAGAACTTTTGGAACAATTATTATTCTGAATGTTAATAATCCCAGAGGTTTTGTTGTTCTTGTACTCATTTTGGCACTTGGATGTGCTGTTTCCATTGCAAAGCTGAGGCATTTTTTACCTTTGGAGACTCTTTGGTTGACAATGGCAACAACAACTACTTGGTCACTATGTCACATGCGCACTTGCCATCGTATGGGATCAACTACCCAACGCACATGTTGACAAGGCCGCTTTTGCGCATTCTGTTATTAATGTAGTACATTTACCCACCTGATGTATGAGCAAACAATTGTATTTCTAGCAAACATTTTACACATGGATATGATTACAAAAAAGTGGCATTTCTTTCAGAAAACGAATAAGACCGTGTCATGTCTTTGCACCTTTTTTATTTTATTTTTTGGAGCCTATAAATAATTTCAAATTTTTAATTTATGGAATTTCTTTATCATGAATAACAAAAATACTGATTTGAGAATGGTTCTTAGTTCTGTAATTTTTATTGCGCGGTTATTGACTATTGTTTGAGTTTCTTTCTTATTTGTTAAGTTGATTATGGAAGTTCTACATAAACAAAATCACTCTTCAAGTATTGAAATTTGAAGAAGGCATCGATACTATGAATGGGGAATAAAATGGAAAAATTATGATCTTTCGTGCAAAATGATGTGCGTGCACTAGTGCGTTGTCAATGTGCACACATGCGCATTGGTTCTATGCTGGGACAAACTTAATCGCTGTGTTTTTCTATCCAAGTTTTACCCCATTTCTTACTACTTCTCTCTTATTCTTTGGCTTATTTTGGGCATGTGAATTTTTCTGGAAGATTAGAAGGACTTTCCCTATTTTGTGTGGCTTTCACAGTGAAAATTAATGCAAAGGAAAATGTGGTTCCTCCAGACAAAGGCCTAGATGAAACGACATTGTTTTAGCTCTTAGAGATCTAACGGCCAATAGAAGCACAATGTGGAAGGATATTGTCAATACGCTTGGATGGAACGTTGGAGACTCTAGAACTAACCTATTCAAGATAGTGTGTTGAAACATTGAATTCATTCATCTTAACACGCTCTCATCACCCCCCCCCCCCCCCCCCCCTCCCTCCCTCCTGTCAAATTTCTATACCTCTTTCCATCTCCAGTTTCAATCTCTTTTTTTACACTTGAGGCTTTTAAGATATATACGTGGATAATCAGTAAAGCGCTATAAGGAGATGTATGTTTCATGGTGCACATTGAAGAGTTTAATATGTAATGTGTACTACCGGCCCTGTAAATGCTTTAATCATATACTGCACGTGAACTCCACAATGAACCTCAATATTTTTAAAGGTCTCTACTGCCATTATCAAGGAATCTGCTACATATTACAATTATATATTTTGCAAAAATCTAGCACTTTTGAATAATGATCTCTAACGATTGCTATGTTTAAATAATCTTTCCATTAAACACGGATATAAATTAGTAACTTTTTGAAATCTCGGAAATGAAAAATGCATAATTCTGATACCCTACTTTCCCTTTTCACAATGTCTTTTTCCTTATATTTCCATGTGTATCTTCCTACTCATCTTGATCCAAACTACTTCAATGCTGCTGTCTTTAGCTATACACTAAGTGTTGGAAAACGGGTTGGTACAAAAAGCAATAAACTAAAACGTATTAAAAAATATATGAAGCCATTAATTCAAGCGAAACTTGCAAGCGTGCGAGATTATTGACAAGAAATACATGATGAGTAGAGTTATCATCCCATGAGGATAAATTCTAGCTCAAGCATACTAGTTTTCTATCAAATTTGTAGTGTTATAAAACAAAAGAGATTTGATTTGTCAATATTCTAATTTATTCTAAGAATTATGCAAAAACGTGATTGTAAACTTATGTAGAGTAATTATATTAGATTTACAATCAGCCTCATGTTATTTATTTCAATTATCAACTATGTAATTTAGTTTCATTTACGCATTCTTATCGATAATGTTGTTGTATTCAATTTTATTTTGCAAGATAAATTAATTCTATCGTAAACATGATCCGTTCTTATTCCTATTCCAAATTCATATTTATAGAATGCATCCAAACACATGATTATCAAAGAGATCGCACACGCATACATATTATTCCTAACATCTATTATTTGTGTTTTAACCTTATAGTGTTCTAAATATATTGTGAGATTTTTATCACTATAAAAAGCAACTAATTATCTAAATGATGTGCAAACATTTGAATAATGAAACGATATTACAAGATTAATCAAGAAACACAAATAATACTAAATTACTTATCTTTGAATTGAAATTAAATTAACAAATGGTTCATCTTCATTAAATGCAAGCGAGAAATTATCGTATCATATTTTAATATGAATCATAGAAAGAATATTGAAAATGTAGGGAATCAACCCAAAATTCCCAACCTGTGAGGAAAAAAAAAGAGAAAACACACGCTAAAGAACAAATAATCACATGCACACTTGACATTATTTATGTGGTTCGGGCAATTTGCCTACATCCACGGAATTGTAAGGATTTCACTATTATCAGAGAAAAATACAAAGTGTGGCCGTACAATTTTTCTCTCTATATCAAAAAGAACCCTAATCACCAAAACTGCGTTTTTATATCCTGAACACAGGATTCACAGTGGCAACAAAACGGGATTGGGTCGTGGACTAAGCCTAAAAGAATCTTCCATTATAAAATCATGCAACATTATTCGGGTCGGGTCGTCAACCTGATCAAACAAAATAAGCTCCACAAAGCCCAACAAATCCCCTACTTGGAGACTAGTTCGATCATTAACATCAACCGCAATCCTCCAAAAATTTGACACTGAGTCTTGCAACTCATCCTCCTATCCTCAAGCTAAAAAGACAACTGAAGCTGTGTTATGCACATCTTAAGCTTCTCAATAGTGACACCCTTAGTCAACATGTCTATCGGGTTCTTAGATACACAAGTTTTCTAAAGTATTACTAGCTTATCTTTAACAAGGTAACATATAAAATGGTTTGTATATGCTTTGACTTTGAATGAAAAGCCGAATTTTAGCAAGAAAGATTCTACTCTGAGTGCCACTGTGTAGAATGCTCATCTCCTGTTACTAAATCAATTCATCTAAGAAGCCATGTTGCCAAATCATCTCCTTTCTAGCTTCAGTTGCTGCAACATACTCAGCTTCTATAGTAGACAAAGTAACAATCTTTTATAGATTTGAAGCCCATGATATAGCTGTACCACCCAAAGTAAATACAAACCCAGTAATACTCCTTCTACTATCAATATCACCAGCAAAATTAGCATCTACATAACCCTACAGTTTCAAACTTGCTCCTGTGAAGAAAAGACATGGATCCGATGAACCCCTCAGACGTCTCAGAATCCACTTAACTGCCTCCTAATGCTGCTTTCCTGCCCTAGTCATGAATTTGCTCACAACTCCCACTGTATGTGCAATATCTGGTCTTATACACACCATAGCATACATCAAGTTGCCAATGGCTGAGACATAGGGCACCTTGTTCACGTGTTCCATTTCTTCTTCTGTCTTTGATGATTGTTCTTCACTTAGTTTGAAATAACTACCCAAGGGTATGCCCACTGGTTTAGCTTCATTCATGTTGAACTTACTGAGAACTTTCTTCACATACTCTGACTGTGAAAGCTTCAATGTACCATTAGCCTTGTCTCTAATGATTCTCATACCAAGGATTTGCTTTGCAACTCCCAAATCCTTCATGCAAATTGTTTTGATAATTGCTTTTTTAGATTATTAATCTCCTCAATGCTAAACCCTGCAATGAGCATATCATCTACATACCACAATAAAATGATGTAAGATTTGTCAAAGGACTTAACATAGTAACAGTGATCAACTTGACATATCTTGAACCTTCTATGCATAAAATTGTCAAATTTCTTGTACCACTGTCTTGGATCTTTTTTTTGGCAATACAAGCTATTTCTCAGCTTGCAGACTAGATTCTCTTGTCCCTAAACATTGAACCCTTCTGGCTGAATCATGTAAATGTCTTCATCTAAGTCACCATGAAGGAATACCGTCTTTATATCTAACTGTCCAAGATGTAAATTTTCTACGGTCACCATTCCCAATACCAGTCTAATTGTTGATATCTTCACAACTGGAGAAAATATTTCTGAGTAGTCAATGCCCTTATTCTGCTGAAACCCTTTGACAACTAATCTGGCCTTGTAACGCTTGCTGCCATCATGCTAATTCTTTATTCTGTATACCCACTTGGTGTGCAAAGCCTTCTTTCCTACTGGCAATTTAGTCAATTCGCATGTCTAATTTCCTAACAAGGAATCCATCTCAACCTTCATGGCTAGCTCCCACTTACTTGAATTTTCATCCTGCAAGGCTTCTTCATAACACTATGTCTCACCACCATCAGCCAAAAAGAGACAATTTAGAGTTAGTAAATAACGATGTGGAGCTCTAGTGGTCCTGGAAGATCTACGAACTCTGATCTACCTATGAATATACATTATCCTTATGTTCTTAACCCCTTTTCTGGACAGTACTTTCAGTCAATTCATTTAAGTTGACAAACTCAGATTTCTTTTGATCTATCTATGTAACATCTGACATTACAGTTGACATGTCCTTGTACATAACCTCTTTACTAAATATCACATTTCTACTTTTGATGATTTTCCTGTTTTGTTCATCCCAAAACCTATAGCCAAATTTCTCATCACCAGAGCCAATAAAAAACCTAATTTTAGACTTTGCATCAAGTTTACTATGAGTATCAGAATCAATATGAACATAAGAAACACAACAAAAAATTTATTAGGTAAGTTGCAGTGCTAACATTAGCTAAGTCTGAATTTCATGGGAACTGATGGTCTTCGGTTTATTAGGTAAGATGCAGTGCTAATAGCATCAGCCCATGAAGTTTTTGGTAGTCCAGTATGCAACCTCATACTCCTAGCACGCTCATTGAGAATCTGTTCATTCGCTCAACCACACCATTTTACTGTGGTGTTCCAAGAATGGTCTTCCCCACCCTAATTCTCTGTGCAGCACAATGCTCACTGAACCTTCGATCTATGTACTCTCCTCCATTATCTGACCTCAAATATTTTACTTTCAAACTTGTTCCTGTCTCAACCATGGCATTCCACGTCTTAAAAGTTTCAAATACATCAGATTTATTTTTTAAAAAATAGACCCATACTCTATTTAAGTCATCCATGAAAGTAATGTAGTACCTTGAACCTTCAAGGAATACAACCAGAGAAGGACCCCTACAGATCAGTGTGTACTAACTCCAATTTTTCAACCTTCGGTGCCCTGCCAGTTTTCAAGAAGCTCACCTTTTTCTATTTTTCTAAGATGCAGCTTTTACACATGTCAAACACAATGGACTTCAATTCTGGTAGTTTTTGTCTTGACAGCAGTATCTTCATCCCTTTCTCACTCATGTGACCAAGTCTGTGGTGTCATAGGCTTGTATTATTACTTACTTTAGCAACTACACATTGTCTCTTGGACTTGAGATCATATATAAAGTACCAGTCTTCCTTTCACAAGACAATACTTTGGCTCCCTTTGTAATCTTCCAAGTACTACCAACAAATAGTATTGCATACCCTTCATCATCAAGTTGTCCAACAAAAAATCATATTCCATCTCAGGTTAGGAATATGACGAACATTTTCAAATAACCAAACACACCTATTGGATAACAATATCTAGACGTCTCCCACACCTACAACATCTAAGGCTGCACCATCAGCTAAATACACCTTACAAAAATTGTCTGCAACAAATTCTAAATGGTATAAAACGAAGCTCCTGAGTCTGAAACTTAATAATCAAGTGGACTGTCTACTGCAAGATGTAATACATCATGTACCTCTTCTATTACAACATTAGCAGAATCATCTTCATTCTTCTTCTTAGGACTTTTGCATTACCTCCTAAAGTGACCAATTTTTCCACAGTTCCAGCATTGTACTAGTTGGCCTGATCTAGGTTTACTTTTATTCCGATTAGAATTTTTGGATTTTGATCTGCCCCGATTTGAATTTCTGTCATTACCTCTGCCTCTTATCTCAAGGTTTAGAGCAGAACCAAATCCTGATGTTTTGCCTGTATCTCTTCTGCGAATCTCCTCAACCAGAATTAAATCTCGTATGTCATTGTACTTCAGCTTTTCATTTCTTGTTGAATTGCTTACTGCCATCATCGTTGCCTCCTAACTGTTTGGCAAAGAAGCCAAAACGATTAGTGCACAGATGACAATTGATTTTTGATTAAATTCATTCAGATATTATGCTATTGATGTGTTCTCTGCCATTTTCAAATTGAACAATTTCTTCATCAAATGTACCTTATTGTTTGCTAACATTTTTCATACATTCCAGACAAAGCATTCATCATATCTGCTGTGGTCTTCTCCTTTGTAACATTGTGTGCGAAGATCTAGACTTGATAACTCCCGGTACCTTTTTGTCAAGAAGATCCCATTCCTCTGTTTTTATTGTTTGAGGTTTTGTCCCCAAAAGAGGCTGATGCAATTTATTCCAATAGAAATAATCTTCAATCCGCATCCTCCAATACGCGAAGTCTATGCCATTGAACTTTTCTATTCTAGCGCATTTCCTGCTTCCTCTTCTATTGTTCCACTCAAACCTAACCCTAGGCTCTGATACCACTTGTAGGGAATCAACCTAAAATTCCCAACCTGTGAGGAAAACAAAATAGAGAGAACGTATGCTAAAGAAAAAAAAATCACAGGCACAAGACATTATTTATATGGTTTGGCCAATTTGCCTATATCCACGGAGTTGTAGGGATTTCGCTATTATAAGGAAAATACAAAGTCCGTAGAGTTTTTCTCTCTCTATCAAAAAGAACCCTAATCACCAAAACTGTGTTTTTATATCCTGCACACAAGATTCACTATGGGCAACAAAACGGGCCAAGCCTCCGCTCCATGGACTAAGCCTTAGAAAATCTTCCATTAAAAAATCAAGCAACATTATTCGGGTCGGGTTGTCAACCAGATCAAACAAAACTAGGCTCCACAAAGCCCAACAAGAGAAACATTTGGCTAATAACTAATGGATGTTTTAGTAAACATGGTTGTCCAAGCTTTCAAAAAAGTAAAATTATTTTTTTCAAGTAGTTTTCTCCAAACAAAATTAGACAACTTACTTTTGCATACTTTCAAGTAAAAAGAAAAAGAGTAATTTCTTGAAAGTAACTTTAACCTTGTTTATTTTCAAATGAGTAACTTAGTTCAAACTTCGATCTAGAAAAAAAATTATATATTTTCAAACTTATTTACTTATAATTTGACATTTTAAGCTTAGCCAAACACACACTAAGTAGAATAATGTTTAACCATGGGGTTTTGTATCTCTTAGCAGCAATCTCCAAACAAGAAATCAAGCCCTCCCTCTGTAACTTGAGGAATATCCTGTTCTCTTCCTCTTCTTCCTTTCGACCATTGGTTACTGCCTCCCTTTTCCCCTGTGAACTATCGTCCTTATAATTTGTTATCAGGGCATCCAGTCCAAATGGATCGGGCTCTTCCTCATTTGTATGTCCATCTGTACTCGGCACCCGGACTCTTCTTTCAAAGCAACAGATTCTTCCATATCATCATTCTCACTCAGTGACGGATCCAGGATTTCGAGTCAGCACGGGCGACCGTGGATTGTCGATCGTTGTCAACAATAAAATATTAAGAGCCCCGTTTGATTCCCCCTTTTTTTTTTTTGCAAAAAATGCATTTTGAAATAGTGACTTGATGGAGAATGTGTGGTTAAAAATAAGATATTTTTTTAAATTTGTTTGTAATAATATTATATGGAAAAATATGCNTCAACAATAAAATATTAAGAGCCCCGTTTGATACCTCTCTCTCTCTCTTTTTTTTTTTTTTTTGCAAAAAATGTATTTTGGAATAGAGATTTGATGAAGAATGTGTGGTTAAAAATAAGGAAAAATTTTGAATTTGCATGTAAATTTATTTATTGAAAAATGTGCAGTTGAAAGAAGAGAGAAAAATATATTTTTGAAAAAAAGGAAAATCAAACAAGGTATAAAATTTAAATATAACAATTATTTTGTTCAAACTGAATATATATAATTTTGTTATAAAAATTAACAATATTCACTAAATAATATTGTGGTCAAATTTAATATAATTCAAAGGAAGAGCACGGGTTTGAATTTTTGCAATTGCAATAAAATCGCTAAATATAATATATATTATTTTGATAAACATATTAACAAATTTCATGAGTGTCACAATGGTCACGAGTTCACCAATCCTATGAAGAGATCATGGGTTCGAATCACCTCTCTTAATTCATTTAATTTTGGTAAATTTGAGAATTAAAAATGTTTCACAATAAAATTGCTGGGAGGGAGACTTGAAACTGCAACCTTGAGTGTGAACATATAACTCCTAGCCGGCAGCTCCATGAGAAGTATGGAAACAAAAGAACTTACCGGTATATATTCTTAAAAGTTGTTCATTATCAACAAAAGGAAAAAAAAAAAACTCTTTCCGGTGGATCCAGCACGGGTGGCCGTCGGGGCTCGCCGGGTGCTGGGTCCGCCACTGTTCTCACTTACAACAGGAAGACCAGATATGGCCTCTTTTATTCTACCAGTTGCTTTTGAAAACTAAAAAATGTCCCGAAGCAAATCATGTAAGATCCTCAGCAACAATCGAGTATATTAAACTGAAAAAATAAACATTTCTACCATTACCATCATAATCACCAACATCAAGTTTAAACATTAAATTATAGGCAAATAACGGGAAATGAGATTGACGTGGCCTCATGTAGTTACAGAATATTTGACTTTATTGGATGTTTCAGATTGTCCAAGCTGAGCAGCAAAAATAGATTCATGTAGCACGCCCAAAATTATTGGGAATAAGACCTAGTTTGTAGTAGTTGTTAAGGTAAAACTAGATAAGTGCAGTTCAACTGGACATAATGGTCCACTGATAACTAGAGATAATGAGAACAGTTTTAACAGCCAGACTCAAGAAAAACAGCATTGAAACATTTATAGTTTCCATCATCACAAGGTCGTGTCTCCATTTTTTTTTGCCACGAAGAGTGTGCGCACACGGAGACACCGTGTCTCCGTGGTGCACGGAGACATGGGCTTTTTTTTTTTGTCACGGAGACACCATGTCCATGTCTCCGAGGTGCACGGAGACATGGGTCGTGTCTCCATTTTTTTTAACACACCAACTCTATCCCTAGCTAATCAAATATGAATTTTCTGATTTTGACATAACTAAAAACAAAAAATTAATCCATAATATAACAATGCTTAATACCATGAAAGCTAATATTGACATCACCAAAATAATACTAAT